>VDFB02042926.1:55122-179855 GCA_007258455.2 Sequoia sempervirens
CGAGATGCTTAGCAAAAAAATTTGATGAGCAAGATGGAATATGGTGCATGCCTAATATATCTACATGCATTTCTATCAAATGAGAACATGTTATGATGAATATCAAGATATGATAGAGAAAAATATATAATAAAGAAATAAATACATATATTTGAATGGCCTAAGTTTCTTAGCAAAGCATATAACCATATAAAATTAGAACTAGAAAAAGCAGTATCTATGTTGTGATATTGCTATCAGGATTCAACCATGTAGTTTTACGAGTCAAACTCATTGACCCATGTTTCATGAGTAGTGGTTCACAAGAACCCATCTCTCATTATAGTGAATGGTCCACTTAACACTCATTGCATCTAGGTGATGCTCATAGAGGTGAAGCAATGGGCCTTCTCGGGAGGTCACCCATCCTAGTACTACTCCAACTCAAGCATGCTTAACCACAAATTTTTCTCCAAGCTTAAGCCCACTTAGCTTGCAACCCCATTTTGAAAACCTTCAGCAAGTGTTGTGCCTTATAAAACATTCATTATAGATCCCCTTTATCTCATCAATTGTTAAGTAGGAGGTATTTCCACAACATGTCAAATTATGATATTGCTATCAAGATTTAACCGTGTAGTTTTACGAGTCAAACTCATTGACCCATGTTTCATGAGTAGTGATTCACAAGAACCCATCTCTCATGATAGTGAATGGTCCACTTAGCACTCATTGCATCTAGGTGATGCTGACAAAGGTGAAGCACTGGGCCTTCCTGGGATGTCACCCATACTAGTACTACTTCAACTCAAGTACGCTTAACCACAAAGTTTTCCCAAGGTTAAGCCCACTTAGCTTGAAACCCCATTTGCAAAACCTTTAGCAAGTGTTGTGCCTTATGAAACATTCATTATAGAGCCCCTTTAGCTCATCAATTGATAAGTAGGAGGTACTTTTCACATCGTATCAAATTGTGATATTGCTATCATGATTCAACCGTGTAGTTTACGAGTCAAACTCATTGACCCATGTTACATTAGTAGTTGTTCACAAGAACCCATATCTCATGATAGTGAATGGTCCAATTAGCACTAATTGCATCTAGGTGATGCTCACAGAGGTGAAGCACTGGGCCTTCCCAGGAGGTCACCCATCCTAGTACTACTCCAGCTCAAGCATGCTTAACCACAAATTTTTCACCAAGGTTAAGCCCGCTTAGCTTGCAACCCCATTTGAAAGACCTTCAAGAAGTGTTGTGCCTTTTGAACCATTAATTATAGAGCCCCTTTAGTTCATCAATTGATAAGTATGAGGTATTTTCCACAACATGTCAAATTATGATATTGCTATCAGGATTCAACCGTGTAGTTTTATGAGTAAAACTCATTGATCCATGTTTCATGAGTAGTGGTTCAAAAGAACCCATATCTCATGATAGTGAATGGTCCAATTATCACTCATTGCATCTAGGTGATGCTCACAGAGGTGAAGCATTGGGCCTTCTCAAGAGGTCACCCATCCCAGTACTACTCCAACTCAAGCACACTTAACCACAGAGTTCTCCTTAAGGTTAAGCCCACTTAGCTTGCAACCCCATTTGTAAAACCTTCAAAAAGTGTCGTGCCTTATAAACCATTCATTATAGAGCCCTTTTAGCTCATTAATTGATAAGGATATAATTTCCGCAGCGTATCAAATTATGATATTTCTATCAAGATTCAACCATGCAGTTTTACAAGTCAAAATTATTGACCCATGTTTCATGAGTAGTGGTTCACAAGAACTCATCTCTCATGATAGTGAATGGTCCACTTAGCACTCATTGCATCTAGGTGATGCTCACAAAGGTTAATCCCTTGACTTTTGGCCCCATTTTGCAAAACTTCATCCCGGGGAGGCTCGGTGCTTCACCTCGCTTGAGCATCACACATAGATGCAATAATGCTAATCAGACCATTCACCTAATATGAAGATGATTCTTAATGAACCATGAAATAGTCAAGTCTGATCCATAAAATACGATTTGAATCCCACATTAGCAATATCACAATTTGACATGTTAATGGAAAATATCTCCTACTATTAGTACAGTTGGGCTAAAAGGCATTCTATAATGAATGGTTCATAAAGAGCACAACTTTTACTGTTGAAGGTTGCAAGCAATTTAAAGCTAAAGATTAATAACAGAAGAGGGAAAAATTTTATGGTTAAGCACATGAGCTGGAATGAAATGCTTGGGATGGGCCTTCCAGAAGGACCAATTCATCTCTGTGAGCATCACCTGAATGAAATGAGTTCGTGAGCCATTCGCATCGCTGAAGATGAGTTCTTGTGATCCACTACTCATGAAAACATGAATCATTGACTTCGACTTCGTAAGGAAATACCTGATTGAATCTTGATAGCTAATATTTGACATGTTATGGAAAATACCTCCTACTTATCAATTGATGAGCTAAAGGGGCTCTATAATGAATAGTTCATAAGGCACAACACTTGTTGAAGGTTTTACAAATGGGGTTTCAAGCTAAGTGGGATTAACATTGGGGAAAAATCTGTGGTTAAGCGCGCTTGAGCTAGAGTAGTACTGGGATAGGTGACCTCCTAAGAAGGCCTAGTGCTTCACCTCTATGAGCATCACCTAGATGAAATGAGTGCTAAGTGTACCATTCACTATCATGAGAGATGGGTTCTTGTGAACCACTACTCATGAAACATGGGTCAATGAGTTTCACTCATAAAACTACATGGTTGAATCCTAATAGAAATATCATAATTTGACATGATGTGGAAAATAACTCCTACTTATTAATTGATGAGCTAAAGTGGCTTTTTAATGAATGGTTCATAAGGCACAACACTTGTTGAAGGTTTGGAAAATGGGGTTGCAAGCTAAGTAGGCTTAACCTTGGGGAAAACTCTATGGTTAAGCACACTTGGGTTGGAGTCATACTGGGATGGGTGACCTCCTAGAAAGGCCCAGTGCTTCACCTCTACAAGCATTACCTAGATGAAATGAGTGCTAAGTGGACCATTCATTATCACGAGACATGGGTTTTTGTGAACCACTACTCATGAAACATGGGTCAATGAGTTTGACTAATAAAACTACATGGTTGAATCCTAATAGCAATATCAAAATTTGACACCCTATGGAAAATACCTCCTACTTATCAATTGATGAGCTAAAGGGGCTCTATAATGAATGGTTCATAAGGCACGACACTTGCTGAAGGTATTGCAAATGGGGTTGCAAGCTAAGTGGGATTAACCTTGGGGAAAACTCTATGGTTGAGCACGCTTGAGCTATAGTAGTAATAGGATGGGTGACCTCCCAGGAAGGCTCAGTGCTTCACCTATGTGAGCATCACCTAGATGTAATGAATGCTAAGTGGACCATTCACTATCCTGAGAGATGGGTTCTTGTGAATACTTTGTGACTCATGAAACATGGGTCAATGGAGTTAATCACACTCACCCGTGGTTTTTCCCTTATTGGGTTTTCCATGTAAATATGAGATTGTTATTGTGTGTGTGATTTTTTTTTAGGTTTAGAGCATAATGATTAATGACATTAATGGGAGTAAAAGGATTAGTAAATGATAATTTGATCTAATTTTGTAATTTAGGAAGTCAGCAAAAGGTTAATTTTTTTACAAATTGATTCACCCCTCCTCGGTTGTCTTGTTCAACAATTGAGTATCGAGCAAATATAGATCTATGATTGGAGGAAGTTATTTGTATCCATACTACCAAATTGAGAGATATCATGCATGTGGTTTGTCTTGTGGCTAGATTTCAAGAAGATCCTAGAGAAACACGTGTTGCTACTATTAAGAGGATATTTAGATATTTGAATGACACTTTGGATTATGGCTTGTGGTATCCTAGGGATATTGATTTTACACTAAGTGCTTATACAGATGCAGATTGGGCAGGTTGTGTTGATGATAGAAAAAGTACAAGCGGTGGTGGAGTCATAACATCACATGACCAAGGGGGAGATTGTTGCAACTATGAAGGTGTTTTTTAATTAACAACTCCAACCAAAATATCCCCACAATTGCTACTTCAAACTATTCTCAATAATCTACAACATATCTAAAAGTGTCTTTTAATATACAAGAGGTGAGCTAACCTATATAAATACAATCTTTGCTACAGTCTATTCATAGTAACTCAAATAACAAATCTCTCTATAGTCGTTGCTTTAAAGTATTCACAAATTTAAATAAAATAAAACCAAATTTGCTATAGTTGTTGCAATAATTATTCACAATATCAAATAAAATAAAACTACTTTTATTTTACGGCTACAACTTTCATCTATTCACAATAAACTAAAAATAGATTAAATTCTTTTTCTACAATTGTTGCTCTAATCTATTTGCAATAAATTAACAGGAGATCTAAAAATATTGATGCACAACCATAGGATTGGTTTTTGCCTTGATTAAAACAACAATGAAATTCAAGGAGAGCATACAAAAAAAAAGGTAATCTATATGTTACTAGTTTTGAGATTATTTTAGAAAGGTAGGTCGATTCAAAGTGTTCATGGTTTCAGATTTCAATCAAAACAATTGCAGACCAATTAAAGAGAAAAACACGTGGCCTTTTCACTGTGATTGAGGCAGACTAACTTCAAGCTTCTTCAAATTCTTCTCTCCTTGGTCGATGCCCAATTCTTTTGCCAATGATCTCCTTCAAGCACTTGTGTCTTAAAATTGCCTCCCATTCCTTGTATTTATTATTTTTAATATCCTCATGCAATATTAAATTTAACTATAGTTCTTGATTTTAGATCCGAACCTTTAAATTCATTATTGCATGATTTCATGTAATTTCAATATTCCTAAAATTTATTTAACTTCTTTAAATTAATTTTCTTTTTAATTTAAAACTTATTTAATTTTAATTACAATCATGCAACTTTTAATTTTAAGCTATTTATAAATTTTATCTCTGGCTTTTTATATTTATTATTATTTACATGTATAATAAATTATACAATTTATTATAATATAAAAATAATAATTAAAATCAAGTCTTTTATGCATATATATATATTTTTTATTAGATAAGTGTTACCTTAGAAATGGGGGTAACTCCCGAATACATCTTCCACTAGACAGCACAGACACCAGGCTGTCCGCCTTCTAAGACATTATATGGCCGCTTAACAGCCACTTTACATGAAAGGCACCCTAGAAACCAACCAAAAAGTTCCCCACCACCCCTGTAAATCTGAGCTATACAGGAGCAGACAAAGGAAGAAAACTTCCCTACCAAACCCCTAATCACCCAGACATTGGTTCAGAATAGCCAAATGGTCCCCCAAAACAGTCGAGCATAAATAGCCACGTTGGAGTCATTTTCACCGCTTTTGGGAAGCCCAACCGGGAGTCCGGACCGATCAGATTGGTCGCGACCCCAATGGAATCCATGGGCTAGATTTTCCATCGAAAAGAGGGAGACGGGAGCCGCCAAGCAGGATATCCCATACAGGAGGATCATGGTAAGGAGTCCGACGAGGGAGTTGGTCGACTCAACCCATGGTCCTAGACGTCCTCCCGCCAACTTTTCCCACCCCAACGCAACTCCCAAGCCAACCCATGATCTTATGCTTCAGTGCTATGGTACCTCTTCTTATCCGACTCTACCACCTCCTGTAGGCCTTCCCAACGATCCGTCCTAGAGTCAATAATCAACTCTTCCTATTGGACGGCCCCCGCATTGGCCAGGCAATCCGCTGCCTTGTTTGCCTCCCTGTACGCATGCCCGAATTTGAAATTTTCCAACCTCCCTAAAAGTGCCTTTATTTGTTTGACCCAGGCATCAAGGATCCAGCTTGGCGAGAATCCTCGCGAGATGGCTTTTATACAAATCATTGAGTCCCCCTCGAATTCGATCGACTTTATTCCTTTGCAGATGCAAAGTTGTACACCCATCAGAAGAGCTTCAAATTCAGCCTCATTGTTGGTCCTTATCCCCAAGTTCTTGAAGGTGGCCCAGACGCATTCGCCCAGATGATTTCTGATTATACACCCAGCCCCAGCCACCCCAGGATTCCCTTTCGCAGCCCCGTCAAAGTTCAGTTTCCAGGGGAGATCCTCTAGCCTCTCCCACCGTACTGCATTCCTGTCTACTTTGTCCGATGTTGGTTGGCCGTCCCTAGGCCGTTTCAGATTGGTCCATACTTTCTATATTTCCTCGTCCCATTTTGTGAATTTGGACCTAGAATTCACCCTTGTCCTATTGTTGGCAACTTCAATGATTGCCGCCTGCAATTTGTCGATCAGCCTTGGGAGGCGGAGCGCTACCCCCCTAAAAATTATTTGGTTACATTATTTCCAGATATGCCACACGACTAATGAGGGGGCCAAGACCCACAGACTTTGCCAATAACCTTTTTTGTTGCCCGCCTTCCATGAGTTGAGGAATTCGTGCAAAGTCTTCTGTCTCGGGCCAGGAGAGGAGAACGAGCATTGGAGCCAATCCCAGCAGGAGGTGGCAATTGGACATGTGAGAAATAAATGATCTACTTCCTCTACGTTGTGTTCACATAGTGCACAACGAGAAGGCCCGGCGTAACCCAGACTTTTCAGTCGTTCCAAAGTCAAGCACCGCTTGTGCAAGATGACCCACAAGAACGCCCCAGCTTTGGGAAGCACGGTTTGGTCCCAGCATAGCCGCGCCCACCAACCTTTCCTTGCACTAATCACTTCTTGGATTTGATATCCCAATTTAGCCGAGTATTCACCCGATTTTTTCCCACACCACACTATGGAGTCTTCATCATTGGAAAGCAAAACCACTCTGCTGTTTAATTCTTCTGTAATCGCCTATGATTTTAGATGGTCGAGATGGGGATTTAGCATGTTGATCCAAACCACTTTCCCGCCATCGGACGGGGTAGAAGGAGAGAGGTACTTGGCAAGTTCGATACCCCCCCAGTTCTCCAGACTTGCCACCTCCCCTTCGAGGTCAAATTGCTCGGCCAGGCTCCTGTAGCCGTTCCAGGAGTCCGTCCAAAACCTTGTGCTCTTGCCGTTTCCTATTCTCCAAGTGATGTGGTCCGTGATAATTGATCGGCATTTGTTAATGAACTTCCAGATAACGGAGCCCCCCCTAAGAGCCGCGGCTGTTAGGATTCTTGAAGGGGAGCTGTTATCCAAGTATTTGTTCTGTAGTACATGGCACCAAAGCTTCTCTGGGTGTCTGTACATTTTCCAAATCAATTTTGTGCCCAAAGCAAGGTTTTGCCTTTCTACATTTCTCAGCCCCGCGCCACCATCGAGTTTAGATTTGCACGCAGTGTCCCATCCGATGAGCGCTATCCTCTTTTCATCTTTTGATCCTTCCCAGAGGAAGCACTTCAGGGCTGACTCTATTCCTGCTATGATTTTCTTTGGTGCAGCATAACAGGAAAACGTAAAGATTGGGATTGCCGAAAGCACTGATTTGATCATGGTCAGCCTGCCTGCCAGGGATAACCAGTTGTTCTTCCACGATAGAGCCTTTGATTTGCATTTGTTTAAAACTTCGGTCCAATTTTTTGGTTTGCAAGCCCCATCAAATATTTGTACCCCAAGAAATCTGGCCGGTAATTTGTCGATACCAAAGCCGAGACACGCCGCTATATCCTTCTGGGCTTGCGCCTTTGTGTTGAAGAAAAAGATCCTTGACTTTTCTTTATTCATTTTTTGCCCAGATTGAGATTCATATGTCTCCAGAGTTTCTTTGATAGTTTTGGCCTCCCTCAGATTTGCTTCACCAAAAAGGGTTGTGTCATCGGTGAATTGGGTGTGAGTGATGCGATCCACATTCGGGGTGGCCGCAACCCCCCTCCATAATTGCATCTGCCGTCTCTTTTTGATGGCACAGCTCAGAGCCTCGGCCATTATCACGAAAAGAAAAGGGGAGATGGGGTCCCCTTGCCTTAGTCCATTTGTAGCCCCAAAGAAACCATTGGGCTCCCCGTTCACCAAAACCGAAAACCTCACCGATGAGATGCAATGTTTGATAAGGGAGCACCAGTGGCCATTGAACCCCATGCGTTGCATTACCTTTATCAAGAAATCCCAGGACACCTTGTCATATGCTTTGCAGACGTCAAGTTTTATGACCATTCCCGGTGCTTTGCCCGATTTTATCGAGTGCACTGCCTCACTAATTAAAAGGATGCTATCAGATATTTCCCTTCCGGGGATGAACCCATTCTGTTCGGGACCGATGACCTTGCCTAAGATCTTCTTGAGTCTGTTTGCAAGAACTTTCGCTATTAACTTGTAGACGGTGTTGCACAGCGAAATTGGCCTATAATCGTTGAATGACCTACATTCTGATTTCTTGGGAATTAGCACTATAACCGAGTTGTTGATGTCTTTTACAAACCTCCCCGCTTTCCTGAAATCTTCCAACATTCTCCACAAGTCAGACCCTAGAAAGTCCCAGCACCTCTGAAAGAAATTGGCAAGAAAACCGTCCGGCCCCGGAGCCTTGTCGGGATGCAGCTGGAATAGTGCTACCTTGACTTCCTCTTTCAAAATTGGCTCTGTTAACATCTGATTATCAGCTTCGTCCATCCTTTTGTCAATAGCCTCTAGCACTTCCCCTTCCCCGGTTGGACCAGGATCCTCACCGAGCAATTTCCTAAAAAAAACCTCGGCCTCCCTTCCCACCTCTTGGGTGCCGCTCTTCAAGGAACCATCGCTTGAGTATACTGTCTCAATTTTGTTAGCCGCGCGTCTTGCCAGCACTGAGGCATGGAAGAATTTTGTATTGGAGTCACCTTCGTTGAGCCAAACTTCTCTAGATTTGTCGTGCCAGTACGTTTCTTCCCTTTTTAATAATTCAGACAATTCTGCCTTCAGCGCCATCTCTTTTTTGTATTCCGCATTACTCATGCCGTTCCTGATGACGAATTCGTTTAGGGCTTGCAGTTCGAGTTCAACTCTTGCCTTTTCTACGAAAATGTTCTGAAATGTTTCCTTGTTCCAGATTTTGAGCTTGGACTTTACGTATTGTAGCTTTTTGATGAGCTTGAAGCTGTCTGAACCACCCACTCGGTGCTCTTTCCACCATTCTTTCAACAGATTATGAAGTTTATCATCTCACCACCACATGTTCAAGAATCTGAAAGGAGATCTAGGGAGGTCTGAGCCATGTTCAAGGCTTAGTTCGACCGGGAAGTGATCTGAAACTGAGATTGGCAAGATGCGAGCCTCAATGGAGGGGCACAGATTACGCCATATACCTGAAATCAAAAACCTGTCCAGACGCTCCGCGATCTCCGTGAAATCCTTTCTCCTGTTGGTCCAGGTATAGACTCCGTTTGAGGTATGACAATCTTCCAGCTTAGAGTTGGCGACAAAATTCCTGAAATCGACCATTGTCGGGGTTACGGTCCTTAACCCACCGCATTTTTCAGACAGATCAAGAACTGCGTTGAAGTCTCCTCCCACCACCAAATTTGCTCCTGCAAGCCCACTGATGAAACACAAAACCTCCGACCAGACCCGCGCTTTCTCCTTTGTGCCCGTGGGGCCATAAATGTTGATGAGGGTGAAAGGCCGGTTGAGCCTCAGGCTAAAGATGTCGACAGCAAGCCAGTTTGAGGTAGAGTAGAGCATTTTAGCCGATATCGCAGACTCTTTCCAGAGGACCCCGAGACCACCAGACGCTCCGGTCGAGTCCTGGAAGAAGCCGTTCCATGGTCTGATGAATCTTAAAAAGGAGGACGCTTCCAGTTGGGATAATTTTGTTTCTTGCAGAAGTATTATGTCGCTAAGTCTATTTTGAAGTTGACGCCTGATCAGGCGTCTTTTGTCAGGGGCCTTTAGGCCCCTGACATTCCAGGAAGAGATCCTCATTGGTTCCCAAGGGAGGTCAATCCTCCCTTGGTACTTAGGAAATTTTTAATACTGGGGTAGTTTTTGGCAGTGGCCTCTTCCTCCCTGATCTGCTTGGACGATTTTCTACTGTGAGCTTTCCTTTGTTTGCCGAATTTACCCATACCCAGGTGCGAGATTACCGATTGAGAGATGTACCTCTCATCAATTATGTCTAACTCATCTTCCGGTCCTGAGTTTGCTTCGGATTCAGAGGGAGAGAAGTACTTTTCCAACCCACCTTTGTTTGATTTAGCCAACTCTGATTGGGACGGCAAGAGTCCAGAGGAGCCATCGGGTTTCTTACCGTGATCTTTGTTTTTCTTGCCCTCAGATTCTGCGCGTCGTGGGGATGGCACCTCAGCCACAAATGGGATGAGTTGTCGACAGTTATTTGCCCGGTCCGTCCGATTGGAAGTACTGTCATCTCGCACCCGATTGCAAGACTCCACTTTGTGGCCTCTTGAGCTACATTTTAGGCAAAACCTTCTGTCCTCTTCTATTTCCACCTCCTGGGTCCAAGTTTCGCCATCTACCAGCAGCTTTAGAGAGCGGGGAATGGTTTTTATCGCCGCTATTTGTAGCCTTGCATATTTGTATAGGTCGCTATCAATGATTTCCATGTCGATGTCCATAAGGGTGCCTAACGACCTTCTGATCTTTTCCAGGCAGCCTCCATTCCAATACTCGAATGGGAGATTGTATAGATGGATCCAGACAGGGTGCTCATAGGGCTTGAGCCTAGTTGGGTCGAAGTTATTCTCCCAAGGTTGCATGTATAGCGTGAGCTTACCCATCCGCCAGATCCCCGCTTCGGTGACCGCATTCATAGCTTCTTCATTTGCGAAAACTGCCACAAAGAAATTCTTTGGCAGAAACCTAATAAGCGCCTCTGTCCTCCATTCTTGCTTTGCCCAGTCTCTGATTTTGGCCCTGCTAGGGTTCCCACCTATGAAGCGGCATATTATTGCATATTCTTTCAGGATTTCTGCATCTTCCCTAACCTCCTGAGAGACATCTATCAGCGGGGTTTCAGGGAGTTCAGAAGGGGGAGGGGGTGACCATTCTGTTGATCGGGGGGCTGCACAGCCTTGCCATCTTCATATTTACCCTTTCTCACTTTTTTCCTCCACACAGTTTTATTGCGTTGTTTCTGTTTGTTATTGTTGACCCTGGGCCGCCTTGCTGTTTTCCCTGCTTCACCCCTGTAAGGGTTTCCTGTATCGGCTGATGGGGTATCGTGCCTCCTTTGGGCTGTGCCATGCCCCGCCTGCACTTCACCTGACTGTCTGCGGTGTGCCGAGTTGCTTTGATCGGTCCATTCGCCATTAACGAACACCCACTGGGGGATGTGGTCATCGTCCTTTGCTATCTCCGGTTCCTCGCCGAAAACTTCGTCCGCCCAACTTTTCACACGCATCTCAGAACCGGGGAGGGACGGCACTTGTTTGTTCCTTTCCTCGCCATTTTTGTCTTTATGTATTTTTATCATTTATATATATAAATAATAATTCTCATTATATTATTATCTATATATAAAATACACAATTTATTAACAAAATAAAATCTTTACTTTTTCAATCATTTAATTTAATTTTTGAAAACAAAGTAAACATCTTGCATATTTTTAATTTCCCTAATTAGTTTAATTTTCATAATTTAATAACCTTGAAACATAAACATTGGTCAAATCATAACATTCAACAATGACATATCCATAATAAGACAATGCAATTATGAATACAATATGAATGCATCTATGTGCATGTGTGCAAGATTCCCATCATATTCATCAATGTCAATTGGCTAATCACCTCTACCTCGATCATATTATCGTCTTCGACATGTACCTGCATTCATTTGCACTTAATTTTTTATCAATAGGGTTAGTCCATAAAATCCGTAATTGAAGCGAAACATGTGCATTATATCATCATATAATATAACTTATGCATCAAAATCAAAATACATCTAACTACCATCCGTAAACATCACTCATAGATCATTACATGTCAAATATCCAAGGGTCTAATTTAGTTTTCCCATATAATATAGTGTCAAAACTATGTAAGAAAAGAATTGGTATGTAACATCCTTCCCCACTAGGAAGAGACATCGTCCCGATGTCTTATTAGACAAACTAAATAAAATACCACATTATGCTAAATAAGTACATCCTAGTATGCAAAATCAAGTATCATGGTATGCACAACAAAGTATCTCATCTAAACAACCATGTGTCTAAAACTATGCACTCAAATGAGGGAAGGAATGGTCTATCTCCTCTGTATCCTCCCATGTGGCACTATCCACATAATACTTATCCCATTAGACCTAATGTCTCTATTTCACAGCTTAATGTTGCATCTATCTAGGATTCCAATGGGCTCCACAAGCATTAGTCTTGGATCCTCTGCCTTTAAATAATGCCAATCAAGTATGTGAGCTATTTCTAGATGGCATAGGGTGAGCTAGAAGCAGTGGTAGAGCAATTCGATAAAATGGGTTAATCCTTTGTTAGGTAAAGGTTTTAATTTAATCATGTTGATTAAATTACCTTTATTCCCTCTCTTAAGATTTCACTTTAGTTTGCATTTTGTGACATTTAATAATTATATTATTATTAAATGTCTCTAATAAGAGTTTCTTTAGGGTTGCACAATCTCCTTATATAAGGATTGATCATTGTATTTTACAGTTTACTCTCTGTTAATACATTTTTCATATTTCAGAATTTCAAAACCCTCTCTTGTTTTTTTCTCCATTCTCTTCCATGTGACAGGTATCTCTTGCATGCAGGTGTTCTTGGGCTCTGAAGTTGGATCTGACAACTTCTACATGGTATCAGAGCAGACCTGCTGTAGCCTATTCTTGTTTTGAAGATTTTGGAGCTACGAGGGTTTGATCAGGCTTTCATAGTTTTTCAAGTTGATTTTTTGTGGATCTGGGTAGCTCCATTTTTTGGGTGCATTTTGGGCCCAAACGGACCTCACGGTTGGATTCAGAGCGGCCAAAAACCCATATTTTCATATATGGCATGCCCCATTTGAGCATAGTTGTACCAGGGGGCAAATTTTTTTAGGCCCCAAGGTCGTACGGCCTCATGGCACGATTTACGAGGTGAAAATCGCAAAAAAATCAAAAAAACACAAATTTTGGTTTAAATTTTTAGTGTCGCCTATTTTAATTGGCAGCGTCACCGGTGCGCCACCCGGTGTACGCCATCGCCCGATCCGCCGATCAGCTGGCCAGCGGCCCGACACCGGTGATTCGCCGCTAGCGATGTCGCTGCGGTAGTCGCCGGCGCCCACCGCAGGCCTCCAGCCGAGGGCC
Organism: Sequoia sempervirens; assembly: GCA_007258455.2. Taxonomy (NCBI): domain Eukaryota; kingdom Viridiplantae; phylum Streptophyta; class Pinopsida; order Cupressales; family Cupressaceae; genus Sequoia; species Sequoia sempervirens. Next base: position 68,328 of record VDFB02042926.1, read on the forward strand.
TTTCATGTGACCGGTGCCCGCCCGAGGAGCCAGTCCTTAGCCCTTCCAGGGTATACATTTTAAAACCTTTTTTCTACACCGGAAATCAGTTGTATCTTGCTCGTTTTTGCTTGGTTTGAAACAAAAGGCGTTGGGCGGCTCAGAGCGATCTAATTGATGGGGTATTTTTTTTTGATTTTTCTGTTTTGTAGTCTTTTCCAGTCAAAGTTAGAACTTGTGTTTTTCACTCCCAGGGGCGTATCTTTTGCATACGAACTCCGTTTTTCACAAACGAATAGGCATTGGAGAGGAATTTCTGTGCTCTTTCTAGATCTATCATTTATTTTTCCAGAATTTGCACCAAGTACATTTTATTCAGTATTTTGTGTTTTCACACATTTGTCAATTACTTGGACGTTTCAGCACTTGGAAATGATTTGTTTGCGTGGGATGGCTTTATTTGATCTGTTTTATCAGTATTGAGGTCATTTAGTCTTAGATTTGTTAATTTGAAGAGTTATCATGGGTTTTCTCACCCTTAGGTTGTTTTGGAGCGGGGTAATTATGAGTCATGGGCAAAGGGCATACCCCACACCTTTGTAGGTGGCTTAATATTTTCCTTATTTGTATGATCTCATACGAACCGGCAAATTCAGGAGGGAAAAATAGCTTGGGATATCATTAGAAATCACATAGTAGGAGTTATTTTGTCTAGTGTTGATTCTGACACTGTGTGGGCTATATCGGGCATTGATTGTCCTCACTCACTTTGGACACGTCTTTGGGAGATCTATAGAGACCCCAGTCTTTCTCCATTCCTTGCGGATCCTGCTTCAGATTGTCTTGTACCCATTGGCTGGAGAGAGAACACACCTTTTGATCATGATACTTTAAAGGAACTTCAGTATTTAGACACCCTTCTATATTCTGATGAATCAGAGGATTGTCTCACAGTTCCTACTCTTCAGACTGAGATTATACTTGTATCAGCATCTTCTCCTATTGTTCCTGATCAGTTTGATATTGCCTCTTCTTTGGCTCCTATTGATTCAGCTAAGCAGGACATCATACATCTTTTAGACATGGCTACTTGGGATTCTTATCTTGCAGGCATTTCGTCTTTGTTTGTAGAGTCCTATATTGCAGATCTGGAGGATTACTTTGAGGATTTTCAGCTCCTCTTTGTTGACAGCCATATTCCAGCTATTAGCCCACCATCATCTGTGCATTCAGAGGTTGTAGTTTTTGAGTCTTACATTCAGTTTGGATTTGACATCTTTTGTTTCAGTTCAGACAGAGAGATTCTTCAGCATCCTATCATGGCACACATCTTGAGACATCTTGGTCCTTCTCTTTTCACAGGGTTTCTTCGACATTGTCCTTTGGATCCGTTTCTTCCCAAGGGGAGGAATATTATTTGCCGCTTCAGGATATCTTTCTGGATTCTACATCAGGCATCTACCATTGTGACAGGAGTTTCTTCATTGTGGGGGGGCCTTCTAGTCTCTTTCTTTTTCTCCTATGGAGACCATTGTATATGTACTTATATGATAGAAGTTGTCTATGGGGGGTATCATGTTATCCACCTCCTATCCTTCTTTTCTTAGTGCATTGCATGCTTTCATCTCTTTTGGAGTAGAGTTTTTCCCATGAGGTTTTCTCTATTTCTCCACTTCTGATTTGGTTGTAATTGGGTACCTGATGGGGCCTTGTTCTTGGGACCCAAATTTACTTTCTTACATTGTAGTTACCTTTGCTTTCTTGCACATGTTTGTAGCTGCACTCTTGCTCATCTTAAGGGGGTGTTAGAGTAAAGGTTTTAATTTAATTATGTTGATTAAATTACCTTTATTCCTCTCTTAAGATTTCACTTTAGTTTGCATTTTGTGACATTTAATAATTATATTAATTATTAAATGTCCTCTAATAGGGTTTCTTTAGGGTTGCACAATCTCCTTATATAAGGATTGATCATTGTATTTTTCAGTTTACTCTCTGTAATACATTTTTCATATTCGAGTTTCAAAACCCTCTCTTGTTTTTCTCCATTCTCTTCCATGTGACAATTTATCTCTTGCATGCGAGGTGTTCTTGGGCTCGAGAAGTTGGATCGACAACTTCTCTGATCACTTCCAACACATCAAATGGACCCACAAATATTGGGGCTAACTTAGAAGATTTCCAAAATGAAATAGAACTCTTATGAGGTCTAACCCTCAAAAAGATCTTATATCCCACTTAAAACTGCCTAAAAGTCCTATTTATATCAACATAACTCTTTTACCTATCTGTCGCTTCTTTAAATCTCCCCTTGATTAGTCTCATTTGTTCCTCTATCTCCTTAAGCATCTCTATACCAATTATAATCATGTATTCCATTCTATCCCAACTAATGGGTGTATGAAAATTTCACCCATAAAGAGCTTCAAAAGTTGTCATACTCAAAGATGCATGGTAAGAGTTATTGTAGGTAAACTCTCCAATGGTAGGTACTCCTCCCACTTATACTGTTGATCTATACAATACATTCGAAGTAGCTCCTCAACTACTTGATTCACCATCTCTGACATATCCTGATATCGATCATAGCATGTTCTCATATGATAGAAATGATGTAGATATATTAGGCATGCACCAAATTTCATTCATTGATTTCTTTTTGCTAAGCATCTCATGCAAGGTCGGTGGTTCTTCATGTCAAGAATAACTCTTCAAGGAAGCATAAGATTCATGGATGGGTGGAAAAGCGTGAAATTCAATTTGGTTCCCAAAGCTACATTCAAGGTTGTCTAAAATTTGGATGTCATGCATGTATCCCTATTTGATATGATGGTCTTAGACACTCCATGCAAACTGAATATCTCTTGGAAAAATTTCTTGGCCAAAGTCAAGGATCCATCCTTAAGATTCCCTAGAATAAAATGTGCCAACTTGTTCAACTTATCTACAACTACTAAGATGACATGCCTACTCTTAGTCATGGGTAACCCCTGTATGAAGTCCATGATAATCACTTGCCACTTTTACTCAGGTATATCATGGGGATATAAAAGCCCTGCTGGATGCACATGCTTAGCCTTGACTTGTTGGTATTCCAAGCTTCTAACTACAAATTGAATCACATATTTCCTAAGTCTTGGCCAAAAGTATAGGGACCTCAACTAACTTTGTTACCATCTTAGTCACTCTAGGATACCTTGAGTAAGGAGTATCATGCATTTCCTCTAAGATCAACTTCCTCAAATCCACAAAATTTGGAATGTACATCCTCCTTTGATATCTCAAGATTCTATTTGGTTCAAACACATACCCATCCAATTGATGGTCCGAAGTATCCTTCTCTAAGGTTGGCTTGAATCTAGCATAATGTTCATCTCCTTACAGGTTTTGGACCACTTGTTGCCTCAAATTGGACCTTGTTGTAGTCATAGCTACTAGGTTCCTCCTTCTGCTAAGAGCATCTAATTCCCTTGATGTATTCAATTCCAAAATTATACTCACTAAGGAACTCTATCCACCTTTGTTGTGCATTGAGATTTGGTTGAGTGAAGATGTACTTGAGTCCTGAGTTATCTATCTTTAGCTCAAATGGCTTTCCCAAAAGGTAGTGCCTTCACATATGCAATGCATGTACTATGGCAGCTAGCTCCAAGTTAGGTGGTGCATAGTTCAATTCATATTCATTCAATTTACTCAACTCATACGCTACCACTTGCCCATCCTACATCAATATTGCTCCTACACCCTCTCCTGAAGCATCTGTGATTAGCGTGAATTTCCCATTAGGATCAGGTATAGTTAGAATTGGGGTTGTTGTAAGATTTTACTTCAAAAGTTGGTATGCTTGCTCACACTTCTCAATCCACTCAATTCTCTTTCCTTTCTTCTAGAGTGATGTGATTGGTGTTGCAATTCTTAAAAATCCTTCCACATACTTCCTATAATAGCCAAAAAGACCCATGAAGCTTCAAAATTCTATCACATTTTGTGATGTAGGCCATTCTACAATTGCCTTGATCTTCACTAGATCCACAAAAATTCCATTTTTTGATATGATGTGGCCTAAATAGTGCGCTTTGTCTTGATAGAAAGAACACTTGGATAGATTACAAAAAAAAAAATTGCTCTATCAAGCACTCTAATACTATCCTCAGATGCCTATCATGCTCTTCAATAGACTTAGAGTAGATCAATATATCATCTATAGAGATTAGAAAAAAATCATCAAAGAAGTCTTTGAATATGTTGTTCATGAGGTTCATAAAAGTTGTTGGAGTTCGTCAACTTGAATGGTACCATTGTGAATGTGTAGTAACCATAGAAAGTTCTAAAGGTTATATTTGAAATGTCTTCTTCCTTGATCCTTAATTGGTGGTAGTTGGACCTAAGGTCTATCTTGGAGAACACTGTAACCCATTTCATTTGATCAAAAAGCTCATCAATCCTTGGAAGGGGGTACCTATTTTTTATGGTGGCCTTGCTCAAAATCCTATAGTCAATGTATAAATGCAAGATACAATCCTTCTTCTCAAAAATGATTGGTGCACCCCATGGAGACACATTAGGTCTAATGAACCCTTTTCTCAACTATTCTTGCAATTGGGCCTTCAATTCATATAATTTGGTAATAGTCATCTTGTAGGGAGCCTTGGATTGCAACTCAGTTCCAGGTAAAAGATCAATGGAGAAACCAAGTTCTCTTTTTGGTGGTAACTCCATTAGATCCTTTGGAAATGCATCTTGGAATTCCATAAGGATAGGATAATAATTTATATATGGCTTCATATTGTCAAGGTCACTAATATGCATGACATAGATTGATCATCCCTTCCTTTGGGCCTTCTTAAGTTGTATGACTGAGATTTTCCTAAGTTCAAGTGGTCTTTGAATCCCATGAATCTCAACCAGATTCCCAAAGTCATCTAAGTAATTGATAATTTTATCCTCATAATTGACTATGGACTTGTGCTCAGTTAACCAATTAATCCCCAAGATTACATCATATGAACCTAAGGGTGCCACAAAGAGATTGACTTGGGTCTGAAAATTAGGAAGCTCTAACTCACTGCAAAAAGATAAGAATCTACCCTCCTTTTTGCTTGATTTCCATATTGCACCAGATCCATGAATTTTCCATATGCCCTAGTTTGACTAGTAATTTTGAAACTATTTGTGGATCTATAAAACATTATGTTGATCCAATATCTATTAATATAGAAATGTTAGAATTGTGAAAAACACAAGCCACTAGATCAAACAACGAACAAAGACACCTTCCGCACAAGAGATTTGCAAACAATATGTGCAATATTCCTCAACAAGAAAAAACTACAGATGAACCTCAAGAATCTTCAAGGAAAAAAATAGTCCTCAAAGGTTGATAGTTCGAGAGTAAATCTCCAGAGTGATAATACAATGAGGGTTGAGTGCTATATAGGAGCAAAACCATAAAAGCATAAAAGCACTCCTAAGTTTAGCTTAAGTGCATGAGAATAAATTAGAATAATAATCAATTAAAGATTAATTAATCATTAGCTAATGCATGATTAATCTAACAAGAAATAGATTGACCAAAGAGCTTACCCGTCAATTGGATCAGAGAGGCTTGAAAATCAGCTTGCTTGTTGTCCACTGCTACATGAATTTGATGTTGCGATACTCGTTGTTGATTTCCTTTTCTTTGCACCTTGGAACGATGTGGACAATTAGTAGCATAATGATCTCCCCCACAAGTATAGCATCCATCACTTGGCCCTTGTCATCCTCCTGGCCTGTCTTTGTCGAAGTTCCTCTTCTTGTTGTTGTAATTTCTATTGTTATTGTTGGCCCTCTTATTATTCCCATCATAGCTACCTTCACCTTTTCTTGGAAATTATTACCCCACTTCATATTTCAGATTTGGTGATTGTTTCCTCCCTACTGGTTATTGCTATTCTAAAACTTCTTGTTACCAAACCCAGTCTTAGAGTTGAAACTCTTATGATAGTTAGCCAATCGATGTAACTTATGTTCTTGTTTTTTGGTTTTTGAAAAATTCATCCATAGTTAGTGGGTTATGGATGTCCACTTCCGCTCCTATTTGGGGTCTTAATCCCAAGATGAACTTTTAAATTCAGAAATGTTCATCCATCTGGTACTGCGGTATACATACTTGAGTGGATTAGTGAACTCCCAATATTGAGTCATTGACATACCACCTTGGATCAAATTTTGAAACTCCATCATCTTCTTATCAAAGAAGAGTTATGAAATCCACCTTTTTTCTAAAAAATTGGAGGAAGAGTTCCCAAGTGGTATCCCCTAGCAATAGATTCTTCTATGCCTTCTCATTATCCCACAAATTAGTTGCCTCTCCAATGAGATGGTATGCATCCCAAACAACCTTAGTCTCATCAGATAAGTTTCAGAGTTCAAAATACTTCTTCATGTCTATAATCCATGCCTTTTCTCCATCTCCAATAGTCTTTCCATTGAACTTAGGCGGTGTTATCCTCTTGAGGTCCTTGCCCAACTTCCCCTCAATCTTACCCTAGTTATTACATCCTTGGTTCCCATTTCCCTGCTTTTTTTCCTCATTCCTTGGGTTCTCATTTTGGTTTGGATCCCCTCGCATTCCTCTGACCTCTTGTTCCAAATCATCCATCCTATTCCTCTGTTGGGTCGAGAGGTTGAGGATCTAGTCCAATCTATCATTTTGTTCATTGCTCAATCCACTATGATTAGTGTTTCTAGTGTCCATTATGGTAAAATATGAGTGACCTACATCAAATTATGCATCTTAGTGTAATGGAAAAAGAACCCAGCATTTAACCTAGAGCTTTGATACCAAATGTAAAGATCAAAATCCCAAATAAACATCAAATTAATCATATTAAAAAAAATGTAATTACAAGTACATCAATACATGATAAATAACCCCATACAATCCATGACATAATATGACATATTGTTCACACATGAATCATGAGTACATGTAACAATGTGATACAATAGTTGACTTAGGCATTCCATTTCCAACAAGTCATAATAATTAAAATAAGGTTACATGTCATGCACGCACAAACATTGGAATATTCAATAGTCTAATCTAATAATTCAACCACACTTCAAAGGATGAGAACATGGTCCAGGCACTTTTTCTACCCAACCATGAAGCTTATGCTTCCTTGGAGAGTTCTTCTTGACATGAAGAACCACCGACCCTACACAAAATGCTTAGCAAAAAGAAATCGATGAACATGATGGAATCTAGTGCATGCCTAATATATCTACATGCATTTCTATCATACGGGAACATGTTATGATCAATATCAAGATATGGAAAAGAGAAAATATTTGATAAAGAAATAAATCCATCTATTTCAATGGTCTAAGTTACTTGACCAAGCATATAACCATATAAAAGTAGGACTGGAAAAATCATTGTCTACGCTCCCTACTAATCCATATCCGACACTCATACCAGAAGGTAAAATTTCCACAAAAACTCATGAATACAATATTTCCTTAATTTAACATTTAATCATAACATGAATGATTAATAATTTTTAAAACATTTATAATTTGAAACTATAATTAAATCAAATATTATCAAATACTTGCAGGCATCAACATACAATACATATATAAAAAAATATAGAATCCATATGGATAACTCCAAAATAAATTTAATTCCAATCTCAAAATGGATATTATCAACATAAACATTTACCAATATATATATATATATATATATATATATATAGTGTTGTAAATTGTCATCCTTGACAATTTCACACTATGTTTTGCTTCCCCTAAATTATTGAGCCTAATTGGTTCCCTGATTTTGTAAATTATGCATTCTACAACCCATTTGTACCACTTTTCGAGAAACTGCAAGTATTGAACAATTGCATCTAATTAATATTCTGCCCCTGACACTTAATGTCTTGGAGAATAGGGTTGGGACCCATTTTCCCTAAGGTGTATGGGTCCCCCTATTTTGTCGGGGACCAATTTTTAATATGTTTGAGTGGCCATTTTAATATTCAAAATTCAAATTGCAAATGTCAGCTATTTGGATTTAATTATTGGGAAATTATAGAAATGCGTATAAATACCTAGTTATTGCATCAGTCAAAATCTAACAAGAGCTATCTAGGAAATCATAGAGCAAAAACTATTGTCAAGAGCATTCAAGAGCAAGTCAAGAGCAACATTTTATAGCTTTATTACAGTAATTCAAGATCCTAACATCATGTCAAATTCTATGTGATTTTATGTATGTTAGCATTGTTTTGTGAAGGCTAACACTTTTGTAGGTCTCCAAAGTACTCAAGCATTCAAGCAAGCAAGATCCAAGACCTTGAGGTGATGTGCATGAATTTTTTCCTTCAAGGAAGCACTTGAAGGGTGGTGAGTTGCATAACTTTGTGATTGTAGTGTAGACAATTGTGTACCTTAACAATTTCACATTATGTGTTGTCACCCTAATTTATTGGACTTAATTAAGCTTCTAATTTTCCAAATTATGCATTCCAAAGCCTATTTTTCATCTTTTTTCAAAGGAGGACAAGCATTGAATAAATACATCAAATCATTAATTTTCCCCTAACTTTAAGTGTCCTAGAAATTCGGGCCAGGTCCCATTCGCTCATGGGAAAATGGGTCCCCCTCCTTAGCCAAGACTCAAATTTAAACATGTTGTTAGTGACATTTTAACATCCAAAATTCAAATATGAAGTGTCAAATTTTGGAATCTAATTCTTGGGAAATTAGATAAACACCTATAAATACCTAGTTATTGCGTCATTTGAGATCTATCTAATAAGAGTTGAAAATTAAGAGCATTCAAGATTAAGTCAAGAGCAACATTATCAAAGTTTCATTGTAGTAATTCAAGATCGAATGCTATCATGTCAAAGTATTTGTGAGTTTATGTTATCATGTTATCATGGTTTTGTTAAGGCTAACCCTTGTTGTAGGTCTCTAAAGCATTCGAGCATTCAAGCAAAGAAAGATCCAAATCCTTGAGATGATTTATATGACTTCAGTCCTTCAAGGAAGCCATTGAAGAGTGGTGAGTTGTAGAATTTTGTGGTTTCATCATTCCTTCCTTTCAATTATCCATTTATCATCAAAATTGTTGGGGTTTGACTAAGGCAAGCCCCTAAAATGTCCCAACATTTGGACTCTCTTTGTGAATGTGAAAATCTCAGGTTGAAGAGGATTGAAGAAGGCTTGAAGATCAATTTTGCATTGTTTCCATTTTTATCATAAACCTTGTCAAGCCACAAAAACTCACAAATTTATCAGAGGCTTTGTGACACTTTTGTAGACAAAAAATAGAGGCTTAGATCCACCACCAGAGGACCCAAAAATCACTTAAGGACACCCTATCAAAGACCCATTCACCCTTGGGTGACTGAATTCTTGTATGCACAGTTAGACCAAGTTTTTTGGGAAGGTACATGTCACTCTACACTTCTCAGATCTAGCTGTAATTTCATTTATCAATTATTAGATTCTTGCAATTTGAGTATTAGGGAACATAGTCTAATTAGGTTAATCAATTGTAAATCATTCCAATCCATTCCCATCCTTAATTATATGTAGATCTAGGTCTAATTGGCTCACCTTTAGGGTTGTAAGTCAATCTAATTGATGGGTCCAGATATTAGCTCATTTTCTGTTGTTTTCATACATACTTTTATACACTTTTAGATATATTTCCCTAACAAGAATCCTATATTATACTACCTTTTCATACTTTTTTTAATGCATAATACGTAGCCGAAATTGCATTATATTGATATAAACAAAATATTACATCGTTTAGGCCCTCAAATAGGTAGGTGCAATGCACAACATTACATACAATAGCCATCCCCCATTACACATAGAGCCCCTATTACATTTACAATGTTACATCCTTCACCAAAAAACCAGAGAAATAAAATTCCAGCCCCCCGACTTCGATTATCCTACCCGTAGAAGCTTCCCAATCTAGCTAGTTTAGCAAATTCATGGCACCATTCCAAGCCACTTACCTCTATCACTCCCAGCCTTTGGTAGAGAAAATTGTAGCCATAAGTGGCCCAACTGCGGTGTTGCTGAAGCTCATTGTTGTTCATCCCCAATATAAATGGCTGCCACTTGATTTCGACTCCCTGTTGGAGCATGCACACCATGTCATCTAGCCATGGTATCCCCACTCTAGGAAGTGCCATCGCCACCGTGTCTAAATCGTCCACCAAAATTGACTTCTTAAACACTGAGCACAACAACAACATGCATCTAACCTTTGGCACATTCAAATCCAATAAAGAGGCCAGGAAGCAGGACGATATATCAGAATTGGCCCTGGTGCAGTTACGTGAGAAACAATAGTTTCTCCCCAACACCATCCTAACCGCTTCAAGAAAAAGAATGTCTTGGTTCAAGCATATCTTCTTCAAGCGCAAGTTTGAAATGTACCCTATGAAAGCCATCTCCTTCTTTGAGCTCTACAACTTAATTGGCGTATCCATGCTTTGTTATCAAATGCCAACCAAAAAGCCAAATAAATAGAACTCCTTTCCATATCTTCATTAATGGTTGGTTGTGTGAGTTAGTTCTTCTGAGTACTATCAATGAATTTGGAGAAACCATGTCCCTCCACCATTTAATTCGCACACTGCACAATACAAGGCCAACAGTGATCGCGTATGCTAATGCACTCGTTGTGAGCGATTTCCAATGCTAAGAATGCCTCGTCCAGATCACCCTTCTGGATTTTACATGCTTGAAACCTTGCCAAAAATGGCTGAGCCATCCCATTCAATGGTATATCAATTCAAATTTATTATTGTACCTCGGGTGTCCTTCTAGCAGTAGAGCTCCCACATCTTAATCTTCTCCAAATTTTGTTGAGGCCTATATGCCCTATCTAGCCATTCTCGACATAGACTATAACACTCTATGGAACATGGGCCTCATTTTCATTCTTATTATGCATACTTGGACCTAAAATATAATGATGGAAATATGGTTATGACATAATAGTTTGTATAGTTTATACGTAGATATGTATGAAATGTGGATGGAATGCTACATTTTAATTGTGATAGTTAGTCTTGTGTACATGCTTTGCAAAATTAACCTTTTTGCGGCCAAAGAGGAATTGTAGCATGTAGCAGTTGCAGGATGATTGGGACAACAAAACAAGGGAGTTCTAGATTAAGTTGAATGTGATGATTGTTGATTAAAGGCACCTGATGGAGGTTGAACGTGCATCTTTATGACCATTTAATATGTGATGAAGCAGAAGGATTCCTTTATTGATAGGGTTTTGATGAATGTTTGTGTGTTTCCATGCAATTCTATTTTACAGGGTTTTAGTCTTATTAGGATTCTTCCTTCTTTTCAATTATGGTTTGAATAATTCAGTCTTAACTAATATGCTGAGATATTTATGAGTGGAAGTTAATGATTATGGTTAGTTGTTGATTTGAATAAAATTCCCTCGAGCTTGTATATAGCCAATGGTTGAGTCCTTAGGTCAATTAGTTGGTTTTTCAATTTTCTTATTATCTATTATTTTCAGTTTCAAGATATTATGGATATTCAGAATGATTGCATACAATCAGTGAGAAGATCTTGTATAAATATTTCATGATATGCAATGAATAAGTCAGTTTCACTGGATGCGTAGAATCTATTAGTTAGATTTGGTTTCAGTTAAAGAGAGAACAACCACTTGAGCAGGCCACTCAAGTTATTGTTCTTCACTTCATTTTCCAATTGTTTATTTCTATTTAAAAGTTGTTTCCAGTTTATCATTACTTCATGAACTTTATGCAAGTTAAATTAGAATCTCATACTTTGCTTATTGTTAATGAATGTTCATGAACATGCATATAATGGTTAACCAATAGTACTCTAGAGGTTAATATAGTTGTGTCATTAGTTTTTATCAGTTTTGAGTTGATATAGTAATGTTTTATTGGCAAAAATTTAGTTACAATCTAAGTTGTAGGTACCTATAGCCACTAGTTCTAATTTGTGTCTTTTACTGTTTTTCAATTATGTGAATTTCTAGCAATTAAAATCACTTGAATAGAATAGCTTAGGTAGTTTTGAGTCTCTGAATGCATATACAGTGCTACACCATCACAAGTTTAGAAACCTTGGGTTGAAATTTTAATGGCCTTTACAATGTTGAGAGGACTGTTCAATTAGGTAAACCTATGAATTGTGTAGGTTCTACCAAGTTTACAATTAATTAGTTTAGACTCTACATTTTTGGTGCCATTTCCGGGGATGGTGCTATCTTCATAGACTTATTTTTACAAGCTTTCATAGTTTACATTTTGTTTTCAAACTTAGGACTGTTAAACTTAATCTTTTTAAACACCAGAAGTTACACTAACGTTTTGTAGGACCGCTGCTATATAAATCCATATTTCATTTATGTGGAGGCAGAGTGATTCTTTGGGTAGATTCCTTCCCTCTTCATGCCAAGGACTATAGAAGAAGTTGGTGAACATAGTACTCAGAGTGAGTGTAATACTAAAGAAGAAACTTCCCTATCACCAACATCTACTACACTTACAGAGGGAACATACCACATCATGGTGGATGCAGTAGATGATGATCCTGAATGTACAACATTTGAGTTTCCAATCACTAACTAGGAAAGGGCTACAGTGTTGAAGAATATCCCTCCTTCAGCCTTACCAGTCTTTTATGGGTTAATGATTGAGGACCCAGATACATTTCTATTTGAATTTGATGTCCTATGAAAAAGTTATGACTATACTTATTATGCTTATAGGCTCAAACTATTCCTTGCAACTCTAAAGGATGCACCCTTAGATGGTTCACAAGATTAGGCAGGGATGCTCTTGATTGGGATACCATGAAGACATTGTTCTTAAAGAAGTATCAGGACTATTATAGGGGACTTGATAGGAGGAAAGATGACATTTTTAGAATATCACAAAAGGATGATGAGCCATTATAATATTTTGTGGAGAGGTTTCAATTTTCTTTGAAGAAAAACCCATAAAACAAGTTGTCTAAAGAGTCCCTCAAGTTAGTATTTTTGAGGGGAGTCAATGATGACTGCATGGATACCCTGAACCTCATTGGACAAGGAGATATTTCATAGATATCATTTCAAGACATGTGTAAGGTTTGTAGGATTATTCCAAGACCTTCACTAAAAGGCCAAGAGGTGATTGGACATCCACTATTGGTAAATCATCTACAGGGGTTTCAAAGATAGAGTTAAGCAACTTGTTGTCCAACATAAAGGAGGACATTATCAACCATTTAGAAACTCATTTGGATACTCTCCACATCAAGAAGAAATAGGAGGAAGCTGAGGCCATGCTCACTGAATACTGTCCAAGCTGTAGGCAAAGAAAAGCAAATTGTAAATTCAAGAGAGTGCCTAGTATCCATCAAGATAAAGTTGAGAAACCTGATTTTCAGCCAATTGAAGGAGATGATGGACAAATATTTTATATAGCACAAAGGATGCCATGGAAAAAATGACAAGGTATGCCACAAGACCCCCTCATATTTAATTCATTCTTTCCTATTGGGAATGAATTTGTTTTTGCTTGGAACTCTGAGCCCTAGCCAACAAACCAAAATTAGTGGCAAAAACCTCAACAATGGCCACAAAAAAATTGGAACCAACAACAACCAAATCCTTGGCCACAATTTTTTTTCCAAGGTTCCAATTATAATCCTCAATGGACAAGACAACAAAATCAGTGGCATCCTTAGTAGCAAAAAATCCAACATTGGCAGTAGCAAAATATGAATTATCAACAGTCTATGCTTCCACCTCCACAACAACAACAAGCTATTATGCCTCCATCAAATCCTACATCCCAGCTACCCAAGAAAATACATGCCCAACCTAAACCTAACCCTAACACTAAGCCTGTTCAACAAGATTATACTAACGAAGCTATGCAATACCCCACATATGGGGTAGAAGTGAGTAATTTCCACCTTAGATTAGGAAAACAACATGTTGGACCTTCATCCTCTCAAATTATAGAGATGGAGGATGAGGAACCTACAATTGAAGCTTCAGACAAACCACCTTTGGAACCTGAGTCAAATCAGGTACACCAAACTACCTCAAGTCCAAAGCCACCTTTTCCTGAATGCCTAGCTATTCAAAAGCATCACACACAGGCTGAGACATATCTCTTAGGTCAATTAAAGGATGTGAGCATCAAGATTCCACTTATCCAAGCTATCAAGGACATCCCTATCTATACCAAAATTGTAAGGGACCTATGTCTTAAGAAACTAAGAAGAAAAAGGAAGGATCCTCATATAGTCCATGTCTTGGGAAACCTTACAGATATCATGCTAGGGAACATAACTATCCCTAAGTATAAAGACCCCGGTAGTCCAATAGTGGACATTAAGATTAATGGGACCCTCATCAAGAATAATTTGATAGACTTGGGGGAAACAATAAATGTTATGACAAAAGAAACAAAGCAATTACTTCAGTTAGCCAACCTTAGGCCTACACAAATTGTTTTACAGCTAGGTAATAGGTCAAAAATCAAGCCTGAAGGAATCATTGAAGACTTAGTTATTGCATTATATTCTTGGGAATATCCTGCTAATTTTATAGTTCTACAGCCAAAGGTTAATCTTGCAGGCTACCCATTCATTCTAGGTAGACTTTGGTTAGCTATAGTCGATGCATTCATAGGTTGTAGGTCTGGCAATATGATAATATCTAACAAGATAGTCACCAAGAAGTTGGTTCTCTATCCTCTAGCACAACCTTATGCTGAACTTGAGAAAACTATTTGGCCCACTTTGGATGAGGAAGATAACTATTTACTATAGACATTGATGACCATAGAACGTAACCATTTTTTGGATGACTAGGATGAAGATGAGATTATTGCTCACATAATCTAGAATGACTGCAATAGGATCCCACAACAACAGGACTGTCTCACATGCCTACAAGACCCCTTGCAAAGTATTATACCCACCAATTCCTTCGAAGAAGTATCTGAGATCTTCCACTGCTTACTACCATAGCAGTGTGTAGCAATCATTCCAAGCCTTGACCTCTCATTTGTGTAAGAATCATCCAATGAATTAGAAGTCATGCTAGGAAAAATGTTGAATATAAACAATGCCTTGACTGAAGAACAAAAAAATTCCTTGCATACCGTGCTACAGGCACACTCAGCAGCATATGCATGGGATTACCATGATATGAAAGGCATTGACCCTAATTTATGTATGCATAGGATTTATATCAATGATGGTTATTGACCCATTAGGCAGCCTCAAAGACATATGAACCCTACTTTGAGAGACATAGTGAAGGTTGAACTTCAAAAGCTTCTTGATGTAGGTTTTATCTATCCCATATCTAACAATGAATGGATCTCACCTTTGGTAATTATTCCTAAGAAAGGTGGAAAATGGAGAGTTTGTGTAGATTACAAGGAATTGAATGAAGCCACCAGGAAAGATCACTTTCCATTGCCCTTCATAGATCAAGTGCTTGATTCTTTAGTTGGGAAGAAGTACTTTTCATTCTTAGATGGTTTCAATGGCTACAATCAGATAAAAATTGCTCTAGAAGATTAGGAAAAAACTACATTCACATGTCCTTGGGGGACTTATGCCTACTATGTTCTACCCTTTGGCTTATGCAATGCTCCAGCTACCTTTCAAAGGGCAATACTCATCATATTTTCTGACTATGTGCATGACTGTACATAGATATATATGGATGATTTCACTACATATGTTGAAACCTATGAGGAAGCCCTCGACAATATGGAAAAGGTGTTAAAAAGATGTAAAGAACACAACCTGCCACTCAACAATGAAAAGTGTTTTATAATGATGACGCAAGGTATAGTATTAGGGAACTTTATATCCAACTAGGGATTCAAGTTGATCCACATAAAATAAAAATTATATCTACCTTACCTATTCCAAAAAAGTAAAGGGATATTAGAAATTTCCTTGGTCATGCAGGCTACTACAGGTAGTTTATTAAAGATTTCAGTAAAATTCTTGCACCATTATTTATTTTGCTGAGTAAGGATATTGAATTTGAATGGAAATAAAAGTGTCAACACTCTTTTGAAGAGCTGAAGAAATCCCTGACTCAAGCACCTATTTTGAGAGGACCTAATTGGACATTACCTCTTCATATACATACAAATACTTCAGATTTTTTTATTGGAGCAGTTCTGGGTCGAAAAGAAGGTAATAAAGAGTATGCAATTTACTACATCAACAAGAATCTTCAAGGAGTGGAATTGAGCTATATTGTTATAGAAAAAGAGATGCTTGTAGTTGTGTATGCTATCAATAACTTTAGGCACTATATTACTGGTTATCTAGTCTTTATCCATATAGACCATACAACAATCAAATATTTGATGAACAAGCCAGTAGTTGGGGGTAGATTGGTAAGATGGCTGATTCTTCTACAAGAATTTGAAATTACCATAGTGGAAAAACCTGGTAAGGAAAATTTAGTGGCAGATTTTCTATCAAGATTTCCAACACAATCAACTGAAGGAGTGATGGATGATTCATTTCCAAATGAAAACTTATTTTCTCTAAATGTACATATACCCTGGTATGTTGATATTTCCAATCATTTAGTAACAAGATAGATTCCACCACACTTTTCTCCAAGGGAAAATAGACAACTGGTACACAAATGTTTTCCATACTCCTGGGTATCAAGGTATTTGTTTTACACCGGCCCTGACAATATCATTAGAAGATGCATAAGGGAAGATGAAATATTTGATATCATGAAGGCTTGTCATGATGAGCCATGTGGAGGACATTTTGTAGCAAAAATAACAACCTTTAAGATAGTCAAAACTGACTATTATTGGCCAACTTTGTACAAGGATGTTGTTAAATACACCAAGAGCTATGATAGGTGTCAAAGGATGGGAAGACCAACAAGGAGTGATGAAATTCCATTGTAGCCTCAATTGACACTAGCTCCTTTTGATAAATGGGGTCTAGAATTTATTGGACCAATCTTACCTACTTCCAACAACAAACAATACATTCTTGTTTGCACTGATTACTTAACCAAGTGGGTAGAAGTAAAAGCCTTGCAGTTTGCTAGAGATGGTAATGTGGCTAAATTTTTATGAGGATATATTTACTAGGTATGGAGTACCCAGAGAAATAGTCACTAATCAAGGACCATAATTTAATTTTGACCTAATTACCAAACTGGTTGAAGAATACCAAATTAGACACAACAATTCAACACCTTACCATCCTTAAGCTAATGGTTAGGTGGAAGTCACTAATAGGGAGATTGAAAGTATTCTCACCAAAAAAATGCAGCTACATAAGAGACATTGGGTTGCAAGGTTACCGGAAGCAGTATGGGCATACAAAACAACCTAGAAAACCACCACTAGTTTTACACCTTATGAGTTATGTATATGGTAAGACAACAATCCTTACTATTGAGTTTGAATATAAAACACTAAGGACAACAATAAACTAGAAATGGACTTAACAAAAGCTCAAAAGGAAAGGCTACATACTTTAAATGGATTGGATTAAATAAGGATGGAAGCAATCCATCACACTAAGGTAGTACAACAGAGGATAAAGTGGCATGATCAGTACATCAAAACAAAGGAGTTCACTGTTGGAGACTGGGCACTATTATATGATTCAAGGTATAAAGACTTCAAGGGGAAGCTCCAATCAAGATGGTTGGGTCCCTATTAAATCAATCAAGTTTATCCTAATGGGGCAATCAAGATGCATACAATAGATGCAGTTAAATTTTCACTTCTTGTAAACAACCATAGATTGAAGCTATATAAGAAGCCACTACAGAAATATGATTTCATATTCTCCTTGTTTCAACAATATGGTGCTCACAGTGAACCAAATACAAAATCAGACACACAAAATGATATTTCAGCAGCAAATGACATACCAAGCACTTTTGGTGACCTAGAGATTGAGCTACACAGTTCAGTCCCTGAGTTCACTCGAGATTAATTTCTCATTTTCTCTCACAGGCACACACTACATGTTATAATGATCAAAATTTCTTTAGAGGGTTCTATTTTTCAACATTCACAGAGGGTCTTGATGCCATAGGAACATGTAGCTTAATAGTTGTCAGCATTCAGAATGGGTCATGTCATTGCAGGTACCC
The DNA here is from genome assembly GCA_007258455.2 of Sequoia sempervirens. Classification (NCBI taxonomy): domain Eukaryota; kingdom Viridiplantae; phylum Streptophyta; class Pinopsida; order Cupressales; family Cupressaceae; genus Sequoia; species Sequoia sempervirens. The sequence goes on from VDFB02042926.1 coordinate 86,500, forward strand.
GTAGCACCGTCTGGCAACAAAAAAGAAAATTCAAACAAGTTGGCACCATATTGACTACAAGTTTATGTGTATTCATTTTACAATACCCAAATGTATAATCCATCACTTCACAATAAATACCTACAACATTATTCTTTTGTTTCCAATTCGCATTTCAAATATTCGAGTTGTCACATCGCCAACTCATATTTGTGCTAGTCGTCCCATCACTTGCACCCGCCACCCCACAATTCATTACCTTGCAATTATTTTCCATCACATTGAATCAAAACTCAGATACATTAGTTTTCAGTTTACACGCACGGTGCATAGTTATCTCTTTTGGTTGTTATTTTAGGTATGCTATCATGATTAATATAGTCTTCATGATTAATATAGTCTTCTTTAAACTTTCATTATGTCTTTCATATTAATTCATGCATGCAAACTATTCATATCTTAATTTCCATTATTACATATTTTCACCACCTCCAAATTGCAAACGTGGAGTGAGGTCACTTCACCAACTAAGTTGGGGGGAGGCTACAACTTAGTCTTTTCAAAATCGCCACATAAATCAAATTCAATCAATTAAAACCAACATGCAAAACCCTCCTAATTACATCTAATTTTTGCTACCATTTCCAAATTGATAAATTTTAAACCTTGAGAACTTGAGCTTAGTCTGAACCATAATCAAGCTTAGAAATTGTTCATGAGCTCAAATTAAGTTGGTATTGAGAAGGGAAGTTGCGATCTGGTATGGTAGTACAAGTTTACGAGGAAATAGAAGGAAGGCGAAGGGTTTTGAAGGTGGTAGAGTGGATTGAGCTAAATTTCCAAAGCTGAATTGAGCACATTGAGTAGAGAAAGTGACCCAAAATGGGAGGCAATGTCATAAGAAGGGAGACAACAACTCATAAGTAAATTTTGGAGGATGCAATGCTTCTAGGTCCATTTTTACCAGGGTTGGATGACTTGATTATTTCTTGAAGTTAATAGAATTTAGTGATGATATGACAAGATGTTTTGTATCTACGCTTGAATATGATGAAGCTATGGTGAAGGGATTTTCAGTAGATGCATCTGAGACTGCCATTGCACAAGTCACTAGGTTACCAAGGACTAGTGCAGAGTTTCCAGGATGTGCCGACACAGTTGCAGCTAGGGAAGAGTTGTGTATACAACGAGAGGAATTAGACTCACCATCACAAGGTACGAAGAAAATATCTCTTCCCTAGTTATGGGCGAATTGTACTTTCTACATTGTTAGATACATCACCTGTGATGATAGGAAAAACCTCTTATATATAGTTCATTTCAAATTACTCAATCGCCTCAAGCACAATATGTTAGTAAATGTACCAAACTAAATCTTTATAACTTTTTGAAACAGATGGCATCAAAATACCAAAGAGAAGAAAGTGATACCTCTCTATCTCATCACTATTTAATTGCTTTACTAATAAAGAGAAGTTTAAGGATTCAGTACCCACAAGTGAATTGGGAGGATTTTAAGGAGTGTACATATATTAACAGTTTGTTGGATGCACCCGTGCTACCTAAGAATGTAGAAACCCAAAATGAACCTTAAGGAGAAAAACCTCATATCTCACCTGTGGCTTCACCTACCCATAGCCAAGGTAAGCATGAGGAACCTAATGAACTAGAGTCTAGGTCACTTATAATTGAGGAAATATCATCTTCTTCAAGATCACAAAGATCCAAGAGTAGGAGAAGCAGTACATCCACCTCTCCTACACCCTCTAAACCAAAAATAAGGAAGGATACTTCAAATAAAAAGAGGGATACTCAAAGAAGAAAGAGGATGTTTCAAATAAGAAGGGTGTTCAAAAGGAAAAGAAGGAAGTTGAGAAAGAAATACTCACACCTAGGCAATTAGGTAGATTGAAGAGACAAGGTGCCATGAGAGAAAATATAGAAAAACCTAAAGAAGAAGAAAAGATCAAAGAATGTCAGCAGGAAAATGTCACATTAGTGGAAACAGACTCTGAAGCAAAGGGGGATGCACCTAGAAATGAAAATATACCTATAAAAAGGAGAAGGTATGTATTAACTACCTCTGATTTTGGAACCAAATGTGTTTACTACTAATAAATTATGGACAAAAACCCTAGATAGTCCCATTCATGGAGACTATGAAGAAGGAGGTAATGAACAATTTATTGATACAAAGGAGATGTACATAGAAGAAAGAGATGTAAGGAAAGAGATCCAAGAGGCTTTAGACAGGATCAAACACTTGGAGGAATCAGTAAAAAGCTATGAACAAAAGGACAAGGAGAGAGAAGAAAAAATGCAGGAAATGGAGGAGAAATTGCAGTTGTATGGCCATGGCACTAAACTTGATTTGTTGGCACAACTGGCCATAACTAAGATTGAGGATATTGGTAGTGCTAGATCAAAAACCTCCTTCCACCAGAACTCCTAATTACCATACCACCTTATCACTTGGGCATTAGATTTGGAGAGTGACTATTGAGCTTGCACATGAAAAGGAGAAATGAAAGAAAGAAAAGGAAATCTTGATTAGAGAATTGGAAAAGAGAAACATGGAACTAAGCAGATCAAAAGTTAGGTTGGAGGAAATATCAAACAAAGCTGCATAGATCATCAAATCTAGACCTCCACCAAGAACATATGCCTTGTTTTTATAGGAAAGATTTCTATGTTTTCAGTTTAGAAAATTAATTAGTAAACAGTTAGTTGGTATGAGTAGAAAGTTTGAATTTCTCAATGCTTTTGTTAATTCCACACCCGAGGATCAAGATCAGTTGTGTGAATTTTATTTACACAACTATGTAGTGCCAGATGAGACATAATGGAACCCTCTAATTTTTGTAGGGGATCTTCAAGTAAGAGCACTTGCATCCTACTATAGAAATGAACAACTAAGGGGTGAGATAATGGAAGAGTATGAGGAGAAAGAGAAATCAATTTCACTTCCCATAAGGAAAGAGGCTAAAAACCTAAATTCAGTCATTGATGAATGGTTGAAGCTTATTGATCATAAGGGTGTGGGAAAGAAAATCATGAAACTCAGGAAGGAAGATTATGAAAGAATGCAAATGTTAGTTGTGGGTATAGGACAACAATGCTACAAATATGTATAGAACAAATGGAATAGCCTAACTCCTGAATTACAAAAGAAGGAACCTCACTCAATGTATAATTTTATAGCCATGCTTCAAAGGGTACATAGGTACATAGTAGTTGGTATTGACAGAGGAATATACTGCGTGCCACTTACATTTCACCCACCTATGTTGCTCTATCTGATTCCACATTGGATTGGGAAGAAGGGTAAAGAATGTGAGAGAGCTAGGCATATCAGAATGAGTAAGCTTTTAGAGTACATAGGTTTTTATTTGAAGCAGATCCAGGGAGTTAATGCAGTTATGGACCTGAGGCAGATTACCTCACAGTACAATCAATACCCCTAGTTTTTTGCTTGGGGACAAGCAAAAGGCTAGTTGGGGAGAGTGATGGGTCCATATATTAGCTCATTTTCTATTGTTTCCATACATACTTTTAGACACTTTTAGATATATTTCCCAGACAAGACTCCTATATTGTACTACCTTTTCATACTTATTATGTAGACTTGGACCTAAAATATAATGATGGAAATATGGTTTGACATAATAGTAGTGTATGGTTTATACGTAGATATGTATGAAATGTGGATGGAATGCTATGTTTTAATTGTTATAGTTAGTCTTGTGTACATGCTTTGTGGAATTAACCTTTTTGCAGCCAAAGAGGAATTGTAGCATGTAGCAATTGCATGATGAGCTCACAACAAAAGGATGACTAGGATATTAAAACAAGGGAGTTCCAGATTAAGCTAATTGTGATGATTGTTGATTAAAGGCACCTACTGGAGGTTGAACATGCATATTTATGACCAGTTAATAAGTGTTGAAGCAGAAGGATTCCTTTACTGATAGGATTTTGACAAATGCTTGTGTGTTTACATGCAATTCTATTTTATAGAGTTTTAGTCCTATTAGGATTCTTCCTTCTTGTCTATTATGGTTTGAATAATTTAGTCTTAACTATATGTTGAGATATTTATGAGTGGAATTTAATGATTACGGTTAGTTGTTGATTTGAATAAAACTCCCTTGATCTTGTATATAGCCGATGGTTGAGTCCTTAGGTCAGTTATTTGGTTTTTCAATTTTTTTATTATCATTTATTTTCAATTTCAAGACATTATGGATATTTAGAATGATTGAATACAATCAATGAGAATATCTTGTGTAAATCTTTCATGATATGTAATGAATGAATTCAATTTCCCTAGATGCGTAGAATCTATTAGTTAGATTTGGTTTTAGTTAAAGTGAGAACAACCACTTGGGCAGCCCACTCAAGGTACTGTTCTTCACTTCATTTTCCAATTGTTCATTTTTGTTTAAAATTTGTTTCTAGTTTATCATTACTTCATGAACTTTATGCAAGTTAAACTAGAATCTCGTACTTTTCTTATTGTTAATGAATGTTCATGAACATGCATATAATGGTTAACTAGTAGTACTCCGGAGGTTGATTTAGTTGAGTCGTTAGTTTTTATCAGTTTTGAGTTGATACAATAATATTTTATTAGCAACAATTCAGTTACAGTCTAAGTTGTAGGTACCTGTAGCCACTAGTTCTAATTTATGTCTTTTACAGTTTTGCAAATTTGTGAATTTCTAGCAATTAGAATCACTTGAATAGAATAGCTTGGGTAGTTTTGAGTCTCTAAAGGCATATACAATGCTACACCATCACAAGTTTACAAACCTTGGATTGAAATTTTAATGTAGTCTTTGCAATGTTGAGTGGATTGTTTAGTTAGATAAACCTCTGAACTATGTAGGTTCTACCAAGTTTACAATACATTAGTTTAGACTCTACACTAATCATCTCATTGATCTACATCTTAATATAACTTGGAAAAGGCCCCCCTTACATCTTGGGTTCTTTGCATTTAGGACCTAGGATCCCTTTTTTATATTAAATTTTGGTGAACCTAACCTATTAACATTATATACCTTCAAAAAATTCACCCTAGATGTATGTTTTACATTGCATTGTTTTGCATCTTTCATTTAGGGTTTCATCTTTGCATCATAAAAAGGCATAAAAATACAAAAAAAAATATTGCAATCATATTTCATCATAGCTTGCATTAGGGTTTGTTTTACTCATATTTAGATCATATCTACGTTCAATTTACATTCACTAAGTGGTAAAAATCTTAGATTGTTCATTGCATGTAAGTTGCATCTTTCATTTAGGTTAAAAACAAGTGAAAAATTGCATAGTTGTGTTTCAAAATTGCATCAAAATCATAATTTTTAGGTTATGACATCTTAGAATTAGTCAATTATTTCATTTTAGATCTAAAATTTGCATTCAAATAATGTCAAAACATTTTCACTTGTGTTGCACACTTGCATTTTGAGGTACATTGTCTTAACTTGAGTAAAATTTTGAAAAATATCAACTGTTCAACCTATTTGCAACTAGAGACAACAACATTAAACAACAATATAAAAATTTAGTTTTTAAAATTTTTGAACCCCTCTCCCTCTATAGGTGGCTTAGACAACTTTTTCATAGGTCTTTGTCTTTGCATTCTCTGTTTGATTCTGCTTACAATTGTTTGATTTAAAATTCTAGAAAACTGTTGCATGTTAAAGAAACTTGTCATTTTGATTCATTTGTTGCAAATTTATGAGAAATTGTTGTATTTCAATACTGAAAATTATTAGATATATAAGACAATTGTGTAAATTTTTTGAAGCATTGCATCATTGGGATAAATTAGTAATCTAATAATGTTAGATCTCTTTCTCCAAGCACATTCTATATTTACCAAGCCCTTTAGTTGTGATAACTTTGACATGTTATATGATGCCCTCAGGGACTTAATCTCACCTAGATCATCCACCAAGGCTTCTAACCTTACAACAAGTGCAATCATTGATACTCATGATAACCATACTAGCCATTCTCATAATAGACCTCCTGATTGTAAGAGTATCTTAACACAAAGAAATGAAATCATTGACACATTTATCAATATCACTTTGCCAAATCTTCATTCACCTCCCAACATCCTCCCTACTTGTGAGAAAACTTTTGTACAAGAGGATGCAACCATGTACAATCATGGCAATCATAGTTATTTTTATCCTGATACTTCACCCACTTGTGAAGAAGTTATCGTGGTGTTAAAGGATCCAATCATTGAGTTTCATGAGAATCTTGTTTGTTTCTCTCCCAATACTTCTCCTTCTTGGGAAGATAATGTGGCACAAGAGGATGAAATCATTGATGCATTTCTCTCAACAAATGGTAAAATGGATGGAATAGATGAAGATGCTAAGTTGACATTAGATCCCCCCTCAATAGAAGGTCATCAACAAGAAGATAACTTAGTTAAGGTTATGAACAAACAATTAACAATTGGGTCTCCTTTAGTTAGTGAACCTCCTAAACCACCTACCATCATAGGACCACCTCAAAGCAAGCCAAAACCTCTAGGAAGTATCTTGAATTTTGCAAGAAAACTCACTAGTAGGCATGTGTCGCAACAACCAAGTTATCACATAGTTGCTCACACATATAACATTCAACGTAGTGGTAAAGAGTTTGATCTTGTTGAGAAACTTCGTTGTACTCTAGAAAAAATATCCCTTTGGGATTTTATTCAAACATCACCTACATACAATAGGATGCTCCAAGAGATTTTGTGGAAGGTTGATATACCATCCTTTTTTAGATCGAATGATGTAGCAACGTCATTTGATTGTATGCAAGTGAAAAATCCAAAATAAACATGAGGCCTTAATGATGAAGGTGATGATTAATGAAACTATAGTTAGGCGTATTCTCATAGACAATAGATCAGTTCTTAATGTTTGTAGCATTGACCTCTTAGATAAAATTGGTGTGTACAAGAATCTTATAAAACCCAATGATGTTAATATTTCTGGCTTTGAAAATGTTAATAGGAAACCATTAGGAATGATCATACTACCCATTGAGGTTGGATTCGTAGTTTTTCCTACTCTTGTCCATATCATGTCAAGACCCCTTTCATACAACCTCCTAGATAGACCATGGATTCATGTCGTGAAGGGAGTCTCATCTACTCTTCACTATGGGATGAAATCTGAAGATAATAACATGATATACACAGTTGAAGTAGATGAACAAAGTTATAATGCACAAGTGCAACATGATCTTAACACCTACAAATATCTTAATACTTTGATTCCAAATTCAAAGGTAGAACGTATACAAGTTGATGGTAATCCTAATTGTCCCTCACCTACAAGAAAAGTTAGACGATGATTAGGGGCATTAGATTTTACATCCTCCTTTATAGGAGAGTACAAAATCTCACAATCTAAAGAGTCTAGTGTTGAGTATTTTATATCAACGGATTCAAAAACATCACCCCATAATGGTGATGGGGGCTCTTTAACTCTCGTCCCTCGTGAGAGGAAGATGTATAACTTTAAAAAGCTTAAAAAGGATTTGTGTGCTAAAGAAGAAGCCAATCTTTATCAAAAGCATGTAGATACAATATCTTCATTTGAGGTGGAAGCATGTCATGGCCTTGGATAAAAAAAATATTTCTAAACATGGATGTAATGAAAACATGGAACAAAATGATAGGAATCAAGTGAAGTCTATATCGTACTTTTCCAAGCAGAGTCTAGGTTTCAAACATTCCTCCATATATTCATCTAATGCTTTATCATCTATTATGTGTATGAAATCTTGTGATAAGAAAGAAATATTTTCTTCACAAGAGAACAAAATGTCTCTTGTTATTGATCAAGAGAATATCTTTTCGAGGCTTCTCAAAGACCACCTGATTAATCTTCATCCAAGAACACGAAAAAGATTCTATAATAAAAATTCATTTTGTACATATCATTGAGTGCATGGTCATTCCACCAATGAATGCAAGGCCTCGAGTACTAAAATACAACATCTTAAGGATTGTGGTGTTCTTCCTTCTGTTGATGCACCTAGTTCCTCTAATCAATAATGATCTTCATCCTAACATGTTTCTCATCACTATGTGGCATTTGTAGCTTTGTGTATTGGTCATTGCCATTCATGATGGAAAAATATTAGGTGCAACCATATTTTTCATAGCAGCAACATGATAGTCCTTGGTGTGGTTGTCCTTGTCTCTACGCTTGGGGGGAAAGGATAACTAGTTTTAGGAGGCATGAATTCTTTTCAAGGATCGCCTCTTCCCCTCTTTCTCCTTAAAATACCAACATAGCAAGTATGTTGACATTTTAAGGGGGGCATATATTACCCTTATCCATTTCATCTTATGATTTTTGTCCTATTGACATGCCCCCTTTGGTGGTGGTGTTGTTTGTAACGCCCCTTGAGGCGTGGTTATCAATTCATCCCCTGAGACATTAAACTTTATTCACCCCCTGAGGTGAGTTTTGTGGCACCTCCTAAGGTGAATTTTGTGGCACCCCCTGAGGTGAGTTTTATTACACCCCTTGAAATGAGTTTTTGCAAGATAGTTCATGGATTCAACATAATGGATCTTGTTGGGTCATGAACTTGAGCACCCACTTTTAACATGGCTACCTAGCATAACACAACTTTCTTTCAAGTAGATCCATGTATTTTATAAGTGATTTTGCATCCTTGTGAGAGCATAATTTTATTTTGACAATACATTCGATGGATGACATTTGGTATTTGAGACAATTTAAGACTGAGGTCTCTTTGCCTTACTGAATCAAATATTTTAGTATTAACCTTGTGTTTTGTTGTGTGTCTTTTTATATATGTCTTGTTCATGTTTGCATCGTGTTTTTGTTCATTTCGTCATCATCTTCAGTTTCCATCATGTCATGTGTTTTCATCTTGTATGCTTCGTGTTTTTTGACATGTATGTTTGTGTATGTTGTCTTGTTGCATATCATATGTGTGTGTGTGTTCCTTTTTGCTTATGTTGGTTTGTCATGAGATCTTCGATCCCTCGGGCTTGATCACCTCCCTTAATTCTTAGTCATACTATCTCTCCAACATTTGGACAATTGGACCCCTTTTGACATATATTTCTCTACTTTAATGTGATTCTGAGTGGAAGTTCGTACTCTCACTAAAGTGAGGGTTAAATGTAATGTAGAAAATTGTATACCTTAATAATTTCACATTATGTTTTGTCCCCCTAATTTATTGGACTTAATTAAGCTTCTAATTTTTCAAATTATGCATTCCAAAGCCTATTTTATCATTTTTTGAAGGAGGATAAGCATTGAATAAATACATCCAATCATTAATTTTCCCAAATTTGAGTGTCCTGGAAATTCGGGCTAGGACCCATTTTCCCATGGGCGATTGGGCCCCCCTCCTTATCCAAGACCCAAATTCAAATATGTTGTTGGCGGCATTATAACATCTAAAATTCAAATATGAAGTGTCGGCTTTTGGAATTTCTAATTTTTGAGAAATTGGATAAACACCTATAAATACCTAGTTATTGCATCATCTGAAATCTATCTAGCAGGAGATGAACATTAAGAGCATTCAAGATCAAGTCAAGAGTAGCATTATCAAATTTTCATTGCAGCAATTCAAGATCCAAGCATCATGTCAAAGTGTTTGTGATTTTATGTTATCATGTTATCAAGATAACCCTTATTGTAGGTCTCCAAAGCATTTAAGAAAAGCAAGATCCAAATCCTTGAGGTGATGTGTATGAATTTAGTCCTTCAAGGAAGCCATTGAAGGGTGGTGAGTTGTAGCATTTTGTGGTTTCATTATTCCTTCCTTTCAATTATCCATTTATCATCAACATTACCATTGTGGAAGTGGAAACACTTACACAAGGTTTGACTGAGGCAAGCCCCTAAAATGGCTCAACATTTCCTCTCTTTGTGAACGTGTAGATATCAGGTTGAAGAGGATTGAAGAAGGCTTGAAGATCCATTTTGCATTGTTTCCATTATTGTCATAAACCTTATCAAGCCACAAAAAATCACTTATAGATTTATCATACGACATTAACACTTTTGTAGATGGAAAATAGAAGCTCAAATTTAGCACTAGAGAACCCCAAAAGCACTTCAGGAGACCCTATTAAAGACCCATTCTCCCATGGGAAACTAAGTCCTTGTATGCACAACTAGACCAATTTTTTTAGGCAGGTACATGTCACTCTATACTTCTCAGATCCACTTGCAATTGACTATTTTCATTTATCAATTATTAGATTCTTGCAATTTTAGTATTAGGGCAGATGGTCTAATTAGGTTAATCAATTATAAATAATTGCAATCCATTCCCATCCTTAATTAGATGTAGATCCAGGTTTGATTGGCTCACCTTAAGGGTTGTAAGTCAGTCTAATCACCTCATTGATCTATATCTTAATGTAACTTGTAAAAAGGCCCCCTTACATCCTAGGTTCTTTGCATTTAGGACCTAGGATCCCTTTTTCTATATTACAGTGATTTCATCATTCCTTTCCTATCCATTATCATTTTATCATTGACATTACCATTGTGGAAGTGAAAACACTTACACGGGGTTTGACTAAGCCAAGCCCCTAAATGGCCCAATATTTTCCCTCTTTGAATGTGTAGGTTTTAGGTTTGAAGAGAATTGAGGGAAGCTTGAAGAAAAAATGTCCATTGTTGCATTCAAAGCCTTAAATCTTGTCAAGCCATAAAAACTCATTTGCAAAATTATCCGATAGTGTTCTGCTAACTTTGCAACTAGAAATTAGAAGCTCAGATCTATCATCAGAGGACCCCAAAAATAGAGCAAGACACCCCTACAAGGATCCATATGCCCTTGGGTGATTGAGTCCTATGCATTGAAACCAATTTTTCTAGACAGGTACACAATCCTCTGTACTCCCTAGATCTGCCTGCAAATTGTTGTTTCAATCTATACATTGTTGAGATCTTGCATTTTTCATATTAGGGCATATAGTCTAATTAGGTTAATCATTGCAAATCAATTCTAAATCATTCTAGTCCTTAATAGGATGAAGGTTCAAGTTTTATTGGCTCACCTCCATGGTTGAAAGTCAATCTACTCACCTTGTTAATCTCCATCTTAATGAAACATAGGAAAATACCCCACTCCAACACCCCTAACAATTTGAATCCTAGGTTTACATAGTAGGCCTAGGGTTCTTATTTTTCTTTGTTTCAATGTGTGTGTGTGTGAGTGTGTGTGGGTATGTATATGAGTATAAAATACCCATATGCATATATACACATATATAATTGCATAAATTTTTAGATTGGCTTTTAGCCATATACTAACCGTGACAAGTAAATAAGACACAATTTTTATTTGTAGATCTAAGAACCACAAACTGCAGAAAACATACAATCACAAACATTTTTCTAGCTTTCTTAATCAATAACAGAGATATTTAAACAACTTCCAGCATAAAGAAAAGAAGATTTTTTATTTTCAAATTGTAATTTTACTATAGATGTACACAACTACCAATATAATATAGATTGTAATTGTAAATTTAAACTATAATTTTGAAGGCTCAACGATGAAATGGGGACTTCATTTATATAAAACTTAGCACTAGTTTTTTTCAAATAAAATCTTGCCCAGAAATAAGGTTGTGTAGGTATAAGGAAAATGGCAATAAAATTTAAAAGGAAAATATCCTTTCTTGGTGGCACCTTCCTAAAATCTTATGGATTAGGTAGAGTTTGCAGAAAAAAATACAGAGTACAAAGAGTATAGGTGTTTTTTAATTAACGAGTCCAACCAAAATATCCCTACAATTGTTGCTTCAAACTATTCTCAATAATCTACAACAAATCTAAGAGTATCTTTTAATATGCAAGAGGTGAGCTAACCTATATAAACATAATTGTTGCTAAAGTCCATTCATAATAACTCAAATAACCAATCTCTCTACAGACATTACCTTAAACTATTCACAAATTTAAATAAAATAAAACCAAGTTCTCTACAACCACTACAATAATCTATTCACATAATCAAATAAAATAAAACTACTTTTCTTTTACAACTACGACTTCTATCTATTCACAATAAACTAAAAATAGATTTTTATTTATTTTTATAGTTGCTACTCCAATCTATTCTCAATAAATTAAAAGCAAATCTAAAAATATTGATTCACAACCACAAGATTGGTATTTGCCTTCATTAAAACAACAATGAAATTCCAGAGCACACAAGAAAATAGGTGGTCTATATGTTACTAGTTTTAATACTATTTTAGAAAGGCAGGTCAATTCAAAGTGTAGATTTCAAATAAAACAATTGTAGACCAATTAAAGAGAAAAATACATGTGGCCTTTGCACTATGAATGAGGCATACTAACTTCAAGCTTCTTCAAATTCTTCTCTCCTTGGTCGATGCCCAATTTTTTTTCCAATGATATCCTTCCAACAACCGTGTGTCTTCAAATTGTCTCCCATTCCTTGTATTTATTATTTTTAATATCCTCATGCAATATTAAATTTAACTATAGTTCTTAATTTTAGAACTGAACCTTTAAATTCATTATTGCATGATTTCATGAAATTTCAATATTCCTAAAATTTATTTAACATCGTTAAGTTAATTTTTAATTAACTTTCGTTTTGATCTAAAACATTTATTTAATTTTAATTACAATCATACAACTTTTAATTTTAAGCTATTTATAAATTTTATCACTAGCTTTTTATATTTATTATTATTTATATTATATAATTAATTATAATATAAAACCTTTTTAATTAAAATTAAGTCTTTTTATGTATTTAATTATTTATATATAAATAATAATATATTATTTATTATTTATTATTTTTATTTTTTAGATTGTAGGAATCGGTCGGGTATCCGCCCCCCTATAAACTACAGTGCACCTGGTAAACTTTTTTCATGTGACCGGTGGCACTAGATCGACACACCCTCTAGTACCACGAGTTTGGGGGGAGACTAGACCTCGTGACCTCTTGCCTGCAACATGATCCTTTAGCCAATCGAGCTAGGCCCCCCGCCCCATATAATAATCAATTTATTAACAAAATAAAAAAAATTACTTTTCCAATCATTTAACTAAATTTTTGAAATCACAGTAGACATCTTGCATATTTTTAATTTTCCTAATTAGTTTAATTTTCATAATTTAATAACCCTAAAACATAAACATTAGTCAAATCATAACATTCAACAATGACATATCCGTAATAACACAATGCAATATGAATGCATCTACGTGTGTGTATGCAAGATTCCCATCATATTCATCAATTTCAATTGGCTAATCACCTCTACCTCAACCATGTTCTCGCCTTCAACATGTACTTGCATTCATTTGCACTTAAAATTTCATCAATAGGGTTATTCCATAAAATCCATAATCGAAGCAAAACATGTGCATTATATCATCATATAATCTAACATATGCATTGAAATCAAAATACATCTAACTATTATTCATAAACATCACTCATAGATTAGTACATGTCAAAGATCCAAGGGTCTAATTCAATTTTTCCATATAGTATAGTGTCAAAACTATGTAAGCAAAGAATTGGTATGTGACATTCAAGATAAGGAAAAACTTTCAAACACCGAAAGATGAAAAAGATCCTCTTTACTTAAAAGAGAGCCTCTAAAGATAAAATATTGCTCAATTACTTTATAGCAATAATTTTTTTTTGCAAGGATAACTATAGAAGCAAAAGAGGGGGGCCCTATTTTGTTAAAGAAAAATGGGGTATGTGTGCAAGCCACAACACTTTCACTTTCCATGATCTCATCATATATTAATCTATTTACCAACTTGGGTGATCTATTTTGGCTCCATTAACTATAGTCATATATGTCTTATGGCATGTCATAACGTGTGTCATAAGTTGGTCAAAAAGTGTAACTCCATTTTACAACCCTCTTATTTACATTTCCAATGTGGGAGTCCCAACTTTCAAAGGCCATAACTTTTGATCTAAGAAGTTGATTGAGTGGTTTTTTAATTGTAGAGCATGAAGATATTTATATTCTCATAACTGGGGAACTATTTATGACCCATTTAAAAAAAAATCCAAAAATAACTTTATAGTCTCAAGATTATTTTTCTATTTTTAATCCCAAAAATTGCATTTTTTGTGTTCTCTATATTAGAATGCAAGGTTGATACACCTTTCTTAATAGTTCACTATAATTATTGGGCCTAAAATATATCTATATAATATAATGATCCCATAAATAGGAAAAAGGTAGAAGACTATTCTAGATCCAACATAATATTAAATTCTTGTGTAAAGCATTATTGGGTTACAAGAAAGAGATACTTGTAAAAGAGGTCATAATGAATATAAAGGAGGACCTACACATACAATCTATAATGGGACAGAGGGTGGAGAAACCTAACAGGTTTAACATTTCATTACACACAAAAGTAAGAGATGTAGATATAAGAGGGTGCTATTAGTTGGTAAGCAAGAGATATAAATATAAGAGGGTGTTTCAAGGTGGTAAATAAGAGTTATAAAGACTAAAATACATCTAGGTAGTAAGGAAAAGTTATGGGTAACAATAATGTAGATGATAAAATAAAGTAAAAAGCAATACTATTCCATCTAATACATGGAGCTTGTAAAATTCACAATAATTATCAAGTACAAAAGAAAGAGACTAAAGTTAGGGACACTTGACTTGGGTTAACTCATTGGCACATTAATCACCCTCTAATATTACAATACTTTGTGAGAGATAGTTGTGGGTGGAGTTAAGATGGATAGAATCTTGAACTTAAATAAACCAATGTTGGAGACTCTAAGCACTTGGTAAACCTTGTTGGTACAATTCATATTCTTGAAATCTTCAAGGTCTTTATGCTAACTTTTTTCATTGTTGTGCGATTTTCCTAACTTTAATATTTTCTCTTGTTCTTAAGATGAATTGTGTACATGAGTATAGTGAATCATGTGTCACTATTTTTGAGAAATGACAAAGAGAAAACCTTTAAATGTGAGTCAAACCCTTAAACTTCATATATAGTTTTAGTTGATGCTATCAATAAACTCCATTTTAACCAATGACATTAACTTGACCACTAGAATAGGTTAAATAGAGATGTTATAGGATACCATTGACTAGCCTAATGACAACTACATGTGGTCTAATGATAAAAACATATAGGAAAAAGGGGAAAAGAGGGTTAGAGGATAATCAAGGAGCTTATAAGACAAATATATAGTAATATTAAGGTGGTAGAAAGTGATAATAGGAAGGGTACTTAATGATGCATTTATCATAAAATATTGCAAGTTTACCCACCTTGATAAATAGGTTTTCACATGTATACATGGTTATGAAGATTATTTCATGAATAAGTATTGCATGGAAAATGTAAAAATAATGTGTATAATATTATAGTATTTTCTTTATTGTTATAGAACAACCAATATATTAAACAAGCATTGTGTGTCAATTCTAATCTAGGTAGTAATTTTCTATTTGTTTATGTTAAGAAAATGTGCGTTGTCTGCGTTGCATAATGTTATAATGTAATTAATATTATTTGTGAGGGTTACACCGATAGAAAAATATATAGAAGTAAGCATGAGAGTGAAGTGTAGTTTTAAAATTTTACAAAATTTCTATTATTGTCCATTCCCAAATGAAATTAAATTTTTTAAATGCTAAATAGTATACTATATGTGTAGTGATGTATACGTATCTGTGGCTTGCCTTTTGAAAGATGACAATCTTGATCATAAAATAGAAAAACTATTTAAAATTGTTTTACTTTACAAATGAATACCTTTAAATTGCAAATATAAACTATACTCCACTGCAAATATAGTAGAACCTTTAGCATTTTGAATATAACTTAAATCGTTATAAAGTTGAGCATTAAAATTTTGATTAAATGTAAAAAAACTAAGATTTGCATATCCTTTAAATTTTACATATATGTAGAATACTTTAGAAGCATGAGATTTGTTTCAAGCTCAATTCTTACTCTATATACACAGCCCGCTGATTAAAAAAAGAAGCAAATTATGTGTATATATGTAGAATACTTTAGTTAAATCCACATACTTTTGATAAATTGAATAAGGTAGCCTAAATATTAAGTATAAGGGAGGACTCTAATCTTCAACTCTATTAATGATACATGGCCCTTAAGGTGACAATATCCATAAAAATACAAATCTTAAATAATATGCTCTATAAATTTAAAATATTGTCAAAAAATTTAGAGAATTATGATTGCTTTCAACAAGGAATGCACCACGTGTATGCTTGTTGGAAAAATAGCATGTTTAATAATATACAATGAACACGTTCATCAGTAGTAGACACTATCATATATATAACAAATCCATTCAATGACACCCTATCTGTTCTTTTTGAAGTCTTTGCAAACACACAACATCCAACTAATTACATCAAACAACTATTGTGAAGGAATAAATTACATCTATATAAATAATTTAAGATTAATAAATGTAAATAAAGAATATTAAATAATTTATTTTAGATTTTAATTGTGACACTTGATTTTTAATTAAACTTTAATGTTCGATTTGAGATGAGTAATAAGATCCACAACATCCAAAATTGTGTATGAATGCAAGTTAAAATACAAATGTCAATTTGCATGCAAAGCTATTAAGTAACACAATAGTGGTGAGAGAGGTGAGGGAGGCAAAGCTAAAGAAAATAATATTACTGATAGGTGACATATCAAGTAACACAATAATTTATCAAATACAAAAAATACTTATTCGCATACCCACTCTACCTTTTGATGGTGCAAGTGCTTGTATACATAGGGAATAAAAAGACAAACCACATACATTTCTACCCTCAAAACAAAGAGTAGAGCGGGCAATCACATTACCTAATCTTGAACGTGTCCAAATATAAGGCTTGATTCTCATTAATAGCTCCAAAAACTCACACTTGTCAGACCGCCATTTCTTAAATTCTTTTCCACAGCTTACTTATTGCATAGATTTTGTGGTAAAGAAAGCTCACCAAGACATTGTAGGAGCAAGAAATATACCAAATAGCACATAAGAGGCTAACTATGAGTGAAACAATGTAATCCTCAGAAGAACAATCACTAGCGCTTTTCTTTCCACCCTTGGCATTGCAGGTTAATAAATAACGTACCATCTTTATCATCTATTGTTTTTTTGCCAAGTTTCAATTTGTTTTCATCTTTTTTAGATCAGTGTAGGTTTGAGATGGATATTTAGGGCGTAGAGTGTTGAATCTGCCTTCTCAATTGCAATATTTTGGCAGCTCAAGGAAGGAAGGTAAAGTCTTGTTTATAGTCCACAATGTTTAGACCATTTTTGGTCTTCTCTAAGCGTGCTCTATCAAGATTTACCCTTTAATATTAGCTGAATCTTGAGTCTGTATCAATGCAAGATGATTAAATGAATCTCAATTGTTCATCATTTGTTGCCATTTTTTCGGCTGCTTTTCACCGGTTTTTTATTGCTTTCCCTATACTCTTTTTTGCCATACTTAACTACGTAGGATAAAGGGTGCCCTAATGTTAAAACCTAAATGTGCTCATTATTAGGATCTTGGCCGTAATTTTCATTTTAATAAACATACTCTAAAACCCTCCTTGAAACCTTATTTTCAGGCTGCAGCTCATCAAATTGGAGAAGTAAAAGGTCAATAAACCAATAGCGGTGGGGAAAGCAGTAAAAAACCAGTGAAAAGCTCACTCACAAAGGAATAAAGTGAAGAAAAACTAGAAAGCAGTTAGTTCGTTGAGCAAGGAATGTTGCAACAATCAAAATAATAGTGTAGAGTTGGTCTTAAAATGGTTATACAAGCTACACGTAAGTAGAGAACGCCATGATTGCCCGAAATACTTGTGAGTAGCAATGAAAAATTGACTAAGGAGTATAATTTTCACTGAGAAATAATGGTGGAAAGTAAAGTACTGTGGATTGTTCTTATGCTTTTTTTTGGATACAAATCTCTGCTGTAGTATCCTCAGTTTGCTTCCAGTCGTTGTGCTTGCTTAGTAATCTATGTTGAAAGATATTTTGTTTATTGATTGATTCATTATTTTTGTAGGCATACTGGGTGGTGGCGGTGGCATACTAAGTGCTGCGATAGTTAGTACTAAAGGGATGTTTTAACACAACTGGCGATAAAGATATTTTTGATTTCCTAAACTCCTTTCAAACAACTATATCATCGATTGTTCACATCAGTAAAATCGATGCAATTCTCATCCACCAAATTCAATAGCATTAAATCCATTTAAAATATCTCTGCAATTGCCTGGAAACTACAAACTGGGAGTTGTTTATTCAAAACCTCTAGCAGTACATGGTGTGAGACAGGTTTCAGGCCGAAACCTCACACCATATATAGCCTATCGTCTAATTATTTATGGTGCACCTAGGGGATCTAGGGATGCATGTATCACATGGGTTAGCATTCTTTGGTCCACTTTATGTGTTGTATGTAACATTGTGATAAATATTTAATGCGGGGTTTCACATTGGGAAAACATTTAATATTGGGAAAACTTATTACCAAAAATTAAATATTGGAGTTAATGGTTTTGTAAGCTCATGATGTTAGTCACATGGTTTATGTAATACCACTTGGTGGTTTTGTGCAAGCTTATGTCTATAAAAGCAAACACATGGATAGTTGTCTAATTTTGGCCATTTTAAGGTTGGATAATTGGCTATTTTGGTTAAGGGGTTGAGAGTATCTCTTATTTTTATTTGTGAGGTTTGAAGCATGGCATGAGATGTGTAGTTACATGCTTGTTTATATGGAGTACTTGCAAAGAGATTGTGTTTCAGAAGTGTTCATGGAGACTCTAAAGATGTATTGTAATGATTTTATTGCTGAATAATACATGAGTGATGGATGCTTTTGAAGGTTGAGTTTTTCCCTTTTGAGAGTTTTTCTATAGTATATCTTGTGTCATGTTTTGATAGTATGTTTTCTATTCTATTTCATATGGATTCTAAATACTTGTTTGCATTGATTTCTCCATTTGTGTTATGTGGAAATTATCTTGGGAGGCTACATATTTCCTTCAATTTGGTATCAAAGCCATGGTTGTGGTTTGTATAACCCTTGTTGTAGAATATCTAATGCATAGTTGAATCTGGGGCTTAAATGAAAGAATGAAGACATTTATGTAAGAGTTGGTATAAAATAACTCTACACCATGCAATATTTGGTTGAATATTATAGCCACCCAAGATTTAGGAAATTCATGAAAGAACAAGAGAGATCAATATGCAATGCTCAAGATTGAAATGTAATTAAATCCAATAGAATTCAACATACAATGTATGAGAACCCCTTGGTTATATAGCCAAGGTGAGACATAGGATTAAACAAGATTATGACAAGTGTCTTAATCCTATGTCATGTGAAAACTTATCATAACTACCTAGGACACATGTGTTTAAATTCAAAAGATAAGATCTAATGACAACTAACACCTTCTAGAAAGATTCCTTTCTATAGGACATAAGTAAAGTTAACATGTAAATAAGACCTACTAATGACTAGATAGGTAAAACACCTATTTACACCAACACCCCCCCTTAAGTGCAACTTAGGGAGTAGCTGATTATTATGCAAATAACACAAGGATGGGTCTCAACCACGAGGCCATGTTAGGTACCCATGTACAATGCAATGCAATCTCTCACAAATAGAGAAAAGGAGAAAAATAAATGAGACAAAACTCTTGTCCAAAAGAGAGATGAAAACAAAATGCTCTCAATGTTGAATGAGAAGGATAAAACCCCATTTGAGGAAAAAGACCCCCCCATAAGAGAGAAGAAGAAGGAGAAGAGAAGAGAGAGAGAGAGAGAGAGAGAGAGAGAGAGAGAGAGAGAGAGAGAGAGTATGCAAGTCCCCTCAATGTTGAGTCTCCTTCAATGATGGTCAAATCTCACTATTGAATGTTGAAGATGATCCAATAATTTCAAACAATGTTCCTTCCTTTGGGAAGAAACAAAACCAAGAGGGTGTGCAGGATGTCTTCCCATTCCTAAAAGTAAGATGAGGGAATAAAGATGATATGTGATGTCTCTAAAGAATGCTCAAGTGTCTCCATGTTAATGTCAAAATCTGTCATACTTCAAACATGCGTTCTAGGCCACACTGTCAAAGAAGATAATCTAGAATCTCCTAGAAATGATTGTAGAACACAATCCATAGACAATGATACCTCCTCTAAAGATAAAGACACTTGCTCCAAATGTTTTCCAAAAAAATCCACACTCATGTCAAACTGCAAAGAATGATCATGTAGAGAATGAACAAGAGGGTCAGAGTGTTCCCTCAAAACAAGTAAAGAAGGATCATCTTCATCAAAGAGAAGATGAATGTGATCAATGATGTCTCCCAAATCTGAAATGCAGGACTCATAAAACAAACCAACAATGTCTGTCAAGTACTCATCCCAAGTAGCCATCTTTGGAAGACGATAAATGTCCTGCTACGTTGAACAAGGAACCAAAATTGTGGCAACACAAGCATCCTTAGGTACAACAGTAGATGAAGGAGATGGAATATCAACACATGTCACTAGATCCTCAGTGAATGAAATAATACCAAGATTCAAATGACCATACTAAATCTCCTCAAAAGTGTCCACACAATATGCCTTAATGTGAACATTTGTTGAATCAATAGGAGAAAAGTATGAGAAGATGTAGACTTTGGATTGGTGATCAACCTCCCCAACTACAACTATATCTTTGCTATGAAAATATCGGATTATGACAGAATCGGGTGTAAACTCAACACTCTTTCCTGCTCCACCATGTGTGATCTGATAGATAGAAAGGATATTGGTTGACAATGAAGGCACGCAAAGAACATCATTGAATGGTTTGTCATCCATGTCAAGGGATCCCTTCCCACAAACATGTATATATGAGTTGTTTTCCATCAAGATGTGTGGTGTTAAACAAGTCTCAAATGAAGAGAACATACTCTTTGATGAAGCCATATGATGTGAGGCTCCTGAATCAAGTATCCACTTCTTTGACTCAGAATTTGCAATTGCAACAAGTGCTTTCCCCTTATGTCTATTAGAATTTGATGAAGAAGAAGAAGATGAACCCTTTGATGATGAAGACTCATTAATTTGATGCTTCTTAAGAAGATGTTTCAACTCATCAATATGTTTTAAATAACATTGGTGTTCATCATGCCCTATTTTCTTGCAATATGCACAAGTAGGCTTCTCCCTCTTAAATGATTCCCCTTTAGAGGGAGAAGATTTTGATTCCTTATGTTTCTTGTTCTTTTTCTTTTTTTGCTTCTTATCAAGATTCCTTGATTCTTTTTGTATCTTAGACTCACTAGCCAACAATGCTTGTGACTTGGAAGACTTGATTAGACCCATATTAGTTAACTTAGCTTCCTCTTGGATTAGTAGATTTGTAAAGTCATCAAACCTAGCATCAACATATGATGCTTGCATAGAAATTTGATGGGTATGAAAGACAGAAACAAATACTGAATACTCAGGACCAAGCTTGGATAACACATTCATAATCAATTGTAAATCCTCCTTACCAATATTGAAATCTTTTAGTTGTGTTCTTAGTTGTTTGATCTTGGAGATGCAGTATTAGATGTGTTCAAAACTTTTAAGATCAAGATTCATCAAATCATTATCAATCCGATATCCCCTAATCTTATCTATTTTACCATATAATTTTTCAAAAGCATCCCAAGCCTCTTTAGGTGTTTTGCATAATTCAACATGAAATTACAAATCAAATGAGACTAATGAACATATGCATCCAAGTGTTTTCTCATGATTAATCTCCCATCTTGCCAATTATTTATCATCAATAGGTTGAGAAATAGTCTCCTTTAGATAACCTATAAGACCCTTCCCCATGAAATAATTCCATACTGATTTTTTCCATGTAGTATAATTATGTGGAGTTATGAGTTCAATTTGAGATTTCCCCATTTCAAGAACAAAAATCAAGCAAAAGAAAGCAACCAACCACTACAAGATTACCCCCCCCCCCCAAATTACTCAATCAAGACACCCCCCAACAATATATGATTTGTGGCACTTTATACTTAGTGTGATTACAGGTGCCACTTGCCAAAAATAGTGAAGTGGACTTGATCTTAGTGTATACAGATTGCCAAATTTGGCCACAAGCTCAAAGTAATTTTTTTACAAAAGATGAGATCAATCTAATTACACCACTGGAAAGTACATGAAAATTATGCACTTTAAAAAAAAATTCACCCAAAAATGTTACTATAGGAGCAAGAACGGAGTCTCAAAAGTTTTGAAAATGAAAACGGATCAGCAACACCTGTGAAAATCTACAATTTATGGAAAAATCAAGTACCAAAATCACAAACCAACTGCACCACTACATAGAGCGCAAAATTCTACCCCAAATAAAAAAGGAGCTTGTATGACTGAGATATGGGCCTCCAAAGTTGCCTTCAAAACCAGAAACTCCAACAGAAAAAGGGGCCAAAAATTTCAAAGGCCTGATGATGTTACTGTTGATGCAGTGATGACGCTAGTAGTGTTGGAAAATGTGCCTCAATCTTACTGGCATGTAAACTCCAATAAGGGAAAAGTCGACGAGACCCTCTAGAAGTCTTACCGACTAGCAGCAGTGTTCTAAATCTTTGAAGTGTTCAGGTCGCTGAGACTTCGCTTCTGTCTTGCCAACGGTAGTCATCTGCAAGACATGTCAATTGCTATGAAGATTCCTAACTCTTTCCACCTGGGGAGATTTGTTGCTGATGGGTTGGTGTCTAATGGTTATCGAGGAGACTTGTGGCGACATAAGTCATTGGGGAGAGGCTTGATCATTCAGAATAACTCATCCCGACAATGTATGTCTCACCGACGGTTATTCACAAGTATGTCATCGGGGAGACTCTTGGCTGTTGGGTTTGCATTCGGTAAGAACTCTTGCCGATGGATGTGGTCTCGCCGACAGGCTGGTGCATTCGATATAATCTCTTGGCGATAGCGGTGGTCTCTCTGACTGTTCTGTGCTCGGTATGATGTCTCACCGATAGAGCTACATGAGTTGAACATCAGTGTGAAGTCTTAGCGATAAGGTTTCTCTTGCCGACAGGTAGGTGCTTTCGATGAGAATTCTTGCCAATAGCACTTGTCTCGCCGATAGATCTACACAGGATGGTTTTGTGTTCGGTATGACCTCTCGCCGATAGCGATGGTCTAGTCGATGCTTCTACAGTGGATATCGATATGATGTCTTAGTGATAGGGTGAGTCTGAGCGATAGTTTTGAACTTGATATGACTCTTGCCGATGGTGGTGACTCTGAGCGATAACAACAGTCAGACGTTGTGGCATCAAGGAGACACGGCCTAGTGTATCACCGACATGCGACACAGTTTGAATGCCTTGACTGAATGACTATACTACGTGGTTTGTCTTCGACCAATCAGAGAAGCGGAATGTAAACCGCTGGCAGTTGGAATGTTGCGGCTGTTCCTATGAAGATGATCAACGGACCATGAACGACATGGATATACTCGGTAATCAAAGATGATGATCTGTTGGATGAATAGTATGATGTGTAATCAGTGTGTATGAATTAAATTCAGAGAGCATTGTAACTGGGATGTTCTGTACAAGGTTGATCAGGAAATTATGCTACTGTAATTTGACATCAGAGAGTGAAGCCTGTACTCTGTATGTAATTTGCTTACTGTAATACAAAGGGGTTTTTCTTGGTGTGGTGGGTTTTTCTCCTGTAAGGGTTTTGCCACGTAAATCTGGTGTTCATCTGTGTATGTTCATTTCTCTATTTATGTTATCTCTTTCATGTGTATCTTAATTGAACTGTAATTGTAAAATTTATAGTCACCTCTGCATTCTTCACTGAGGTTTTAACGTTAGGAGAGTTTGTTCTACACCTAAGCTTTCCTTACAAGTGGTATCAGAGCCTGGCCAGTTGTGTTATCCTTGTGGGTACGTTGGGTTTTTTGTGTCAATTCTATTCAGTGGGAGTCTTGTAGAAGTTTGGTAATTCGAATTACAGATTAAGATGGCAAGCACGTAGGAAAGATTGAAATTGAAAAATTCAATGGCAGCAATTTTGAGTTGTGGAAACTTAAAATGGAAGATCTGTTGGTTGATCGTGATCTTTGGCTTGCTGTGTCTGGAACAAAGCCTACAGGCATGAAGCAAGAGGATTGGGACCTTGCAGATTGAAAATCAAAGGGGCTGATAAGGCTCTGTTTAGCATACTTTGTTCTTCTGAATGTTCATGAAGAAAAGACTGCATCTTCTTTGTGGAAAAGACTAGGAGCTATTTATCAGGGAAAGTCCTTGGTGAATAAGTTGTTCTTGAGGAAGAAGTTGTACTCTTTGAAAATGCAGGAAGGAGCGTTTGTTGTTGATCACTTGAATGCTTTCAACATGCTGATTGCTTAGTTGGCATCTGTGGGTGTGAAGATTGATGAAGAAGATCTCTGTATGTTATTATGTTCTTTTCCAGATTCTTGGGATCACTTGGTGATGGCTATTGGGAGTACGACATCCACTTTTAAGATGGAAGATGTTGTTGCTTCTTTGTTATCAGAAGAGATGAGAAGAAAATCTTCTGAGATGGCAAAGGAGGCTCTTGCTGTTAGAGACGAATCGAAAGAAAAAGGCAAGAAGAAGGACAAGAAGTCCAAATTGAAATCAGAAGGGAGATCAAAGTCTCCTGGTAAGAAGTCCAAGGTGAAGTGCTAGAATTGTGGGAAACTTGGTCATGTCTGAAAGGATTGTAAAGAGGAGAAAAAGAAGAAGAAGAAGTACTCTTCCGACAATGATTCGTCTCAAAGTGATGCAGACACTTTCATTGTAGCATTGGCTACACAGGCATCAAATGATGTCTGGCTGATTGATTTTGAAGCATCTTTCCACATGACATCTCATAGAGACTGGTTCACTACGTATGAACAATACGATGGTGGAAGGGTGTATTTGGCAAGCAATTCATCTTTGGAGATAGTTGGTCGTGGAAGAGTCAAAATTCAATTCCCTAATGGAAGAGTGAAGTGAATCAATGATGTAATGCATATACTAGGTCTGGCTCGAAATCTACTTTCTGTTAGTAAACTGAATGATATTGGAGTGAAAGTCACGTTATCTGTAAATGGCTGCAAGATGACTAGAGGCTCAATGGTGCTAGCTAGGGGTGCTCGTATTGGTACCCTGTATAAGTTGGATGCACATATTGTGCAATGCAATTGTGTATCTGTAAAGTCACAGAAAGCTACTCATGGAGAAAAAGAGGAAAAAGTTCCTAATTGTGCAAACTCTATGGAAGTTAAACTTCCAGCAGAAAAGACTATGCTCTAGCATCATAGGCTAGGACACATTGGAGAAAAAGGTTTAAAAACCTTGAAAAATAAAAACCTGGTTGAGGGGCTTGATGATTGTAACCTCGAATTTGAGTTTTGTGAACATTGTAAAAATGGTAAACAACACCGTGTTTCATTCTAGTCCAGTCCTCATAAATCTTCTGGTTTACTTGATTACATTCATTCTGATTTTTTTGGACCAGTAAATGTTCCTTCTTTGTCTAAATCAAGATATTATGTATCATTCATTGATGATTATTCAAGAAGGGAATTTGTTTATTTTTTGAAAAGTAAAGCAGAAGTGTTCAGTCATTTTAAGGAATTTAAAAACCTTGTGGAAAATTAGACTGGAAGAAAAATAAAATGTTTAAGGACTGACAATGGTGGTGAGTTTTGCTCTGACGAGTTCGAGAGGTATTGTAAAGATCATGGGATTAAAAGACATAGAACTACACCCTACACTCTGCAGCAAAATGGAGTTACATAAAGGTTCAATAGAATAGTGATGGAAAGAGCACGAAGTATGTTGAGCATTGTTGGCTTGGAGGAGAAGTTTTGGGCTGAGGCAGTTGCAACTGCATGTTATTTAATAAACCATTCTCCTAATTCCGCTCTTGTTGAGAAAACACCTTTGGAAGCATGGTCTGGAAAGAAGCCCTCTCTGAGACACATTCATGTCTTTGGTTGTGAGGCATATGCATATGTGCCAAATGAGAAAAGATCTAAATTGGAAAACAAGGTTGTCAAATTTTTTTTATTGGTTATAGTGCTGGCATAAAAGGATACAAGCTTTGGAATCCTGATACGGAGAAGGTTCTATACAATGGAAGTGTTATCTTTCGTGAGCTGAAGCCTTCTACCTTGGATCTGTAGTTAGAGACAAAATCAGAAGATAAAAAGGATGTGGTTGAAATTCCTCCGACACCAGATAAAGAGGAATTGAAAATTTAAAATGTACCTGAAACTGAGGAGAGCTCAAGTAGTTCTAAGAGTTCTGAAGAAGAACAACAACCTCAACTTCAGCCTGTGAGGAGGTCAACACATGAAAGAAAGCAACCTGATAGGTATGGGTTTTCTTTGTTAGATTCTACTTGTGCCTATGCTTTAATTTCTAGCACCGATGAGCCTAGGACTATGAAAT
The DNA here is from genome assembly GCA_007258455.2 of Sequoia sempervirens. NCBI lineage: Eukaryota > Viridiplantae > Streptophyta > Pinopsida > Cupressales > Cupressaceae > Sequoia > Sequoia sempervirens. The sequence goes on from VDFB02042926.1 coordinate 113,039, forward strand.
AGGTATTTAGAATGTCTGATTCAGATTCTTGGTTGGAGGCCATGAATGAAGAAATGACATCATTAGAAAAGAATGATACTTGGAGTTTGGTGCCCTTGCCTAAAGGCAGAAAAGTTTTTGGCTGCAAATGGGTATTTAAAAAGAAAATAGGTCTGGATGGCAATGTGGAAAAGTATAAGGCAAGGTTGGTTGCGAAGGGGTATTCCCACGTAGAGGGAATTGATTATGGAGAAATATTTTCTCCTGTAGCTAAGCTAATGTTTATCAGATTTATTTTGTCACTTGTAGCAGCGTATGACTTAGAGATTGGACAGATGGATGTGAAGACAAGATTTCTTGATGGTGACCTTAAAGAAGAAATCTAGATGTACCAGCTTGAGCACTTTGTGGAAAAAGGAAAAGAGAAATTGGTTTGCAAGTTGAAAAAATCTCTGTATGGATTAAAACAATCTCCTAGAATGTGGTGCCAAAAGTTTGACACGTTTGTTTTGTCATTGGGATTTGTAAGATCGAAATCTGATCATTGTGCATATTACAAAGCTGAAAGTTATCGTATTCTTATTATTGCTCTCTATGTTGACGATATGTTGTTCATAGGCAATAGTAAGTTAATGATTTCTGATCTAAAATCTCAACTGTCTGCAAAGTTCGAAATGAAAGATCTTGGTGCAGCCAGGTATATTCTGGGAATGGAAATAACCAGGGACAGGAAGTGTAGAAAACTTTGGCTCAGTTAGAGTAATTATATTAATACTATTCTGGAGAGATTTTGTATGAATGATTGCAAGCATCTAGTTGTTCCAGTTTTGCAGGGAACCAAGCTATCTGTTGAAGACTGTCCAAAATCTCCTACTGAGATAGAGGACATAACCAGAGTACCTTATGCTAGTGCAGTTGGCAGTTTAATGTATGCAATGGTTTGTACAAGACCAGACATTTCCCAAGCAGTGGGAGTACTTAGTCGTTATATGGAAAATCCTGGAAGGACACATTGGGATGCTATAAAAAGGGTGTTTAGATATCTGAAGGGCACTTTAGAATATGCTTTGTGTTACCATGGGAATTTGGTTAAATCATAGAGGACTCTCAGCATTCGAGGCTATGTGGATTATGATTGGGCAGGGGACATTGGCATTAGAAGATCCACCAGTGGATATATTTTCATGTTGAATGGTGGTGTAGTTAGTTGGATGAGTAAGCAACAGGCTGTAGTCGCTTTGTCCACTACAGAGGCAGAATACATGGCAGCAACACACGCCTACATAAAGAGGCAATCTGGTTAAAATGTTTGTGTTCTAACATTGGGTTTGATGCAAGGATAATTACAATATATCGTGACATTCAGAGTGCTATTTGTTTGGCAAAAAATCCTACTTTTCATGCCAGGATGAAACATATTGATGTGCAGTATCATTTTGTACGAGATATGGTGGAGGATGGAAAGGTATCTTTAGAAAAAGTGGATACTCTAGAAAATGTTGCAGATGCATTGATGAAGCCAATGAGCATAGACAAGTTCAGGTGGTGTGCCAGTTCGATGGGCCTCAGTTCCCATGTATTTCAGTAGTTTTGTTGTGCTTTGGAGGTGTCAGTAAGATCTTCGTCAAGTGGGAGATTGTTGGAAAATGTTCCTCAATCTTACTGGCATGTAAACTCCTGAAAGGGAAAAGTCGATGAGACCCTCTGGAAGTTTTATCGACTAGCAACAGTGTTCTAAATCTTTGAAGTGTTCAGGTCGCTGAGACTTCACTTCTATCTTGTCGACGGTAGTCATTATCAAGACATGTTGATCGCTATGAATATTCCTAACTCTTTCCGCCCAGAGATATCTCTTGCTGACGGGTTGGTGTCTAATGGTTATCGGGGAGACTTGTGGCGAAAGAAGTCATCGGGGAGAGGCTTGATCATTCAAAATAACTCATCCTGACAATGTATGTATCGCTGACGATTATTCACAAGTATGTCATCAGGGAGACTCTTGGCTGGTGGGTTTGCATTTGGTAAGAACTCTTGCCGATGGATGTGGTCTCGCCGACAGGCTGGTGCATTCGATATAATCTCTTGGCGATAGTGGTGGTCTCTCCGACTGTTCAGTGCTCGGTATGATGTCCCGCCGATAGCGATGGTCTCGCCGATAGAGTTACATGAGTTGAACATCAGTGTGAAGTCTTAGCGATAAGGTTTCTCTCACTGACAGGTAGGTGCTTTCGGTGAGAAATCTTTCTGATAGCACTTGTCTCGCTGATAGATCTACACAGGATGGTTTTGTGTTCGGTATGACCTCTCGCCGATAGCGATGGTCTGACCGATGCTTCTACAGTGGATATCAATATGATGTCTTAGCGATAGGGTGAGTCTGAGCGATAGTTTTGAACTTGATATGACTCTTGCCGATGGTGGTGACTCTGAGCGATAACGACAGTTGGGCATTGTGGCATCGGGGAGACACGGCCTAGTGTCTCACCGACATGCGACATAGTTTGAACACCTTGACCAAATGACTATCCTACATGGTTTGTCTTCGACCAATCAAAGAAGCGGAATGTAAATCGCTAGCAGTTGGATTGTTGCAGCCGTTCCTATGAGGAAGATCAACAGACCATGAACGACATGGATATACTCGGTAATCAAAGATGATGATCTGTTGGATGAATAGTTTGATGTGTGATCAGTGTGTATGAATTAAATTCAGAGAGCATTGTAACTAGGATGTTTTGTACAAGGTTGATTAGGAAATTATGCTATTGTAATTTGACATTAGAGAGTGAAGCCTATACTCTGTATGTAATTTGCTTACTGTAATACAACGGGGTTTTTCTTGGTGTGGTGGGTTTTTCTCTCGTAAGGGTTTTCCCACGTAAATCTGGTGTTCATCTGTGTATGTTCATTTCTCTATTTATGTTATCTCTTTCAAGTGTATCTTAATTGAACTGTAATTGTAAAATTTATAGTCACCTTTGCATTCTTCCTTGAGGTTTTGACATTAGGAGAGTTTGTTCCGCACCTAAGCTTTCCTTACAAGTAGACGACGGGCTTAAAATTGATGACCTACTGCCCATCAAAAAAGCATATTCTCTAGTACTATGCACCAGAATATTCCTATAGACAGAATATTCACTGAAATATTCTCTAGAAAATATTCTATGGAATCTTGGCGATGAAATCTTAGGATATGCAATGGAATATTCATTTGAAATTATTGATTTATTGCCATCAGTGGCTTTCTTTTTGGTCTCTGGGCGTTGGTAGTTGGCGGGTTCAGGTTCACGGGTAGTTTGTGGCCTTGTGCCACGTGGCATGCTCTACTAACCCTTGGTACTACGGTCAGTGCATTAATTTCTACATTGTGACTACAAAAAAATCTTTCCTTATTTTTTATTATTTATATAAAATACTTTTAGCAATTATTATTATTATTTTTATTTAAAAATTTTTAGGAAAAAACTATTAAAAACCCTAATTTTTTTTGCTAAATTATACTACAATGACCCAAATTTTTCTACGACATCAACCTACAATTAATAGGTAACAGGTTGTCATTAGGTCCTAACACTTTAGTGAATAAACACATCAATATATCGATCGGGCAGTGCCCAACGATTGTATGCAATAGAAGACATCTCAACTTCTCCCTCCCAGGTTTCCTAAATACTAACCTACTGAATAAAAGTTCTATGCTAAGGGGCCTCTAATTTTGAAAGTAGTAAATCATCTATCTAGAAAGTGGGAAAATGACTCAAACTAGGAAACAAAAAACTAAGAATCTGAAAAGCATTACCACTAAACTAGAAAGCATGGAAACAATTAATCTAAAGAATGCATAAATTGCTGAAGAAGTAAAACATGTAAAGAATTTAGGGAATAATTTTCTAATGCAAAAGATAACAATCCAACTACTAATCATAAAACAATTTAACATAATCAACTAAAGAAAGGTGCTTCGGGCATTCAAATGTTAAGCTCAAAAACTACAAACTTAGTTGCAACCTGTAGGCTTAACACTGACAACATAACATATACTCATGAAAGTGAAATGCAATTCAAATATTATCTACTAAAAGGAAATGAAAAATAAGAAATAGAATACTTATCTTTCTATCTATCTATAACCCTTGAGTGGCCAGCTCTCAGGTGTGTCTATAGCTACTTGAGATCACACGCATTGGAAAAATCTAAGTTACTTCATTCCAAAGGCTTCATTCACATCACTCAATAATTCAAAGAGTGGCAGGAAAACTCATATTCATATGGTAGTTTTTAACTCAAAATACAAATTGGCAGCATAACGATAATCTTCTTCTCTATTCATTATTTGCACTAGTTACATATTTATATGAAGAGAACTAACAAAAATCCTACTTTCCAGTTAATAGAGTCTTTTTAATAGATTTCCAATAATAGAGGGACTTTAAATCCCATAATATACAATATTAAAGAGGCTTGCATGAGCCATAAAGTTTTTGAAACTGAAAAATAACAGAATTATAAAGACTTGGCCCAAAACGTGCACTTCTGGAATTCTGACGCCCACCCACTTGTTTTCAAAAGTATGAAGATCTGCATTCATTTCCCTTTGACTGGAGTGGTGATGAAGAGTGGAATTGACCTGCAAAATTCTCAAAGGCTAAACCATTAAATCAACATAAATAAGCTTAATTCACCTAACTTCAAGAAATAAAGTTTGTACACTTATTCATAAAAAGAGAGCAATTATTTTTCCTAAAGGTAATCAATTGGCAGGGTAATTTGGGCTAAAGGGTTTAGATTTGCATATTGAGCCTATTATGTTGATGAGATTATTTTTAGCTCATCATTTCCTCCCCTTCCTAAGTCCAAGCAGGTACTCCTGCTCTCTGGTGTGTCCCCTATCCATCATTCCTCATGTTCATCTCCTCATACTTGGCACTGAGATCATACACATCATCTGCCTCTATGTCCAATATCTTTGGGTTCCTTAAGAATCCCTGATGAAAGGTGACTCTTTGTTTCCACCTGGAAAATTTGTCCTCACTTTGGTCTAGATTGGTATATCCTGAAGGAGGTGGTGAAAGAAGCAAGTGAGGTTTGTACCTCATACCAATCCAATTAATCTTTAATTCTTCAAGAATTTTTGGCCAAAGCTACTGCTCTTCCGTAGGACCATCTAATATTAAGAGGTGAAATTATTTCCCTCTTCTTGAGATGCATAGGAAGAGGGGTATACCTCTCTTCACATGCATGCCATGCTAGTCCTATTAATTGTGGCCCTTGTTCCTGAAAGTGATCATGACATAGCCGAAGGTTGTTATTTTATTTGACATGTACTTCCTTTTTAAGTTTGACACCCATAAATTATTTCTTGAAAGCGAAAGGCTTCCTATGAGGGTACCTCATCTGCAACCCTACAGTCTTTTCCGCCTGTGCATATTCTCTTGATCTATCGTGCCAGTGAAGTTGATTTTTCATAGTGGATAGGAATGATCTCAATTCTACTTCTCCCACAAAGAAGTTAATAAAGAAATCTGTATACTTTTCTAAGAGCAAATTGTGAACAAAGAACTCACACAACAAATTTTGTTGCTTAGGGAGTGACTCAACAAATATTTTTACAAATTCTCTGTCATCAAGGTCATGAGGTTGGTTTTGGTGAATTATTTTCAATTTCCATCTTAAAAGCTGCTCATTAAGAAACATGGAGTACAACCTAGATGGTCTTCTACAGGCTAATAGTAATTCACCAATTTCACAGGCATCCTATTTTCCCTTATATGCCTGATGGAAAGATTCTTTTAACATTACCAATTCCCTTTTCAATCTATTATTTTAAAATTCCACATCCTTCAAGAGATAGCAATGCTCTATCCATTTCATTAATATTGGGGGAATGCGTACCTAGAACCAGTCTATAACAATAGGTTCAGTTTGTGTCCCCTTTGATTCCATGACTGGTTGAGTGTCACTCTCTTGCAACTTTTGTTCTAGCTCCACAATTTTACTCATAGAGGCATTTAATTCAATTTCCTGTATATTCTTTTCTTCTTCAAAAGCACTGAATAATTGCATAAAATTACTTTTCAAATCTTGAATACACTTATCTTTTTCACACAGAGCAACCTGATGTTGCTTACCTTGTTGATTCCATTGTTGAATTTGGTATTGCAACTACTAAATAAGGTTGTATTTTTCCTTTATTTGTGCAGTCAATTTGGCAATTTCCTGGTCTCTTTTATGTACAATGGTAGTTTGCACCTCAATTTCTTCTTTTTGCTAGTTAATTTGTACTTTGTCATCTTGCAGCTTGGCTCTCAATCCCACAATTTTTGCCTTTAACTCTTCTAATTCCTCATTTTTCTGACTGGATTCTATATCCCCTGTGTCCTTAGAGAAAGATGCATGAGTAATTTCCTCATTAGGATGAGGTGCATTGTCCTCCTTAGTTCCCTCAGGAGGAGATGAGTAAGGTGCTTCTTCTACAGACTGGTCCTTTCGTTTAGAGGATTCTCCTTCCTCAAGTGACCTCCCTGGCTCCTCATTTTTAATTTTTTGTAGAAACCTTTGCCACTTATTTTTTGGATTTTTGCAGAAATGGTATTTACATATTAGCTGTATCAGACCATGATGTTTAAGGTGCCCATTCCAACTTTATACTTTTCCATCATAGAGGTGACTAAATGGCAGAGAAAAGCTGGTAAATTTACTCTAAGAGTAGGGTCCTCAATGTTGTGGTGTAAATGAGTCAGCAAGCAGAAAGGGGGTCCCACAACTATAGTCATTTGTCCCTCACAAGTGAAATATCTAATAATCAAGGTTGCAGCAGACCTCCAGGGTTCCATAATAGACATTCTATGGATTCCCTTATTTTTCCCCCTGGTGTTTATGGTCATTATAGGTTGGGGTTCCAATTCCCTATGGAACAGTTCTATTAAATTTTGATAGAGGGTGTGGGTATCTTCATTCAAATGAATTCCTTTATTCTCAAGATCAGAAAGATGAGCAATGATTTTCATACTTACCCGAAATTGTTTTCCACGCACCACAGTCTTCCCATCTGCGAAATTCTCGACGAATTCCTTTGCAAGCTGCTCTGTGTACCCTTCAAATTGTTTCATGAAGTCCAGCCATCCAACTCTCTGGAATAATGCTACTATATTGCTCAACGCCAACAATGGTGCTGCAGAAGTTGGCTCAGACTTCTTTTTAGCACCTCCCATTTTTTATCTCTTGGTGAGATTTTGCAAAACTTTGGAATTATCTCCTCACTAAATTGTAGACGGAAAAATAGTTTTGCGTCGATATACTCAATGGGGAAGGAACTAATTACCAGATTTCTTGTCACCTTGCTGCATAATTATGACGACCTTTCATAGGGAATTACAATTACTGTCGTACTCTTAGCAATTGTGAAAAGGGCACAAGTTTCAAAATTATAAGGAGGAACAGATCATGCCAATTAATTAACCTTTATTCAAAATAAGTACTAACTCTTTAAAATGAATAAATTTGCACATACCTTAAGTCTTGTCATTAGATCAAATGCCACTCACCTATGCTGACGTAATTGGATAGTCGTATGGTTGGCAAGGGTGGCAGCGGATAATAATGGCATGGATGGGATGGTTGAAGTGATGGTGGAAATTATTATGACAAAAGGTGGCATAATAATCTTATTTATTATGGAAATATTTTGTATAATGTGGCAGAATAATTATAAGGGAGCAGATCTCGAAGCGGCATTAAAGGATGGCATGCACAAAAGTTAGGAAAAATCAAAAAAATTGGAAAGACAAAATTTTATACCAAAAATCTAGAGCATTACCAAGAATATGCAATTGAAGTAGAGAAGAAGAGAGTTTCAGATCATCATAGAGAGATGTCATCGGAACATGCTAACCAAATTGAGGATTCTGGAGCATCGCTGAAAAGATGTCGTCAGGACATCAACCAAGATTTCTGAAGCATCACTGAAAGATGTAGTCGGAGCAAGAACCAAAATTTCTGGAGCATCATCGAAAGATGTAGCCGGAGGAAGAACAACAGAATTCTGGAGCATCACTGAAAAGATGCAGCCGAAAGGAAGAAACAACAGAATTCTGGAGCATCGCTGAAAAGATGCGGTCGGAAGGAAGAAACAACAAAATTCTAGAGCATCATTGAAAAGATGCAGCCGAAAGGAAGAAAGTTGTGAAATTTTGGCCTTGGCTTCCCGAAGCACCATTGAGTGATGTGTCAGAATGCAAGATCAGAGTGATGAGTGACACCAGTCTGTTGTGAAGATTCCAGAGCATTGCAACAACAATTTTTGGAGCATTGTAGCAACTGTGCTGACAGATTCCAGAGCATCGTACCAAGGTGCATTGGAATTGTGCTTGGAAAAAGGTGAAGTCCTGCAAAATGGAGACAAAATTTTAGTCAAGTCCAAATGTCAAAAATTGATAAAAAAACGTTAAAAAATGGAGTAGTTTTTTTTTTTTTGGGTTGACAAAACTATGTTGACCCTGCCACAGTAGAGTCAATGTAGTAGATTTCTCCCTACGTTTCCACCATTTTTGTAAACTCTTCCTTGTTAATAGGTTTATGATAGAGACGTAATTGATGCCCATTAACTAGGAGAGTTTGGGTATCACCATCAATAGGTTTTAGCTGGACCGAACCATTAGCAAACACTTTAGAAAATTCGTATGGTCCAAGCTAGTGTATCCTAAGTTTCCCTTGGTGATCCTTGTATCTAGAATTGAACAATAATGCCCAATCCCTGATATGGAATTATTTCTCTTTGATGTGTTTGTCATGCCAAACCTTACGTTGTTGTTGGATCAATTTAGTTTGATGGATAGTGTCCAAACGGAGTTCATCTAGTTCACTAAGCTATAAGAATCTCTCGATTTAGGCTCGTTTAAGATCCATGCCCAATTCCATAGTTGTCCTAAGGGTTTGGAGTTCAAATTCAATGGGTAAGAGGGGCTTCTTCCCAAAGACTAACTCATAGAAGCTGTAGCCAGTGGTTGATTTCGAAGTCATGTTGTAAGCCTAAACAACTTCCAGTAGTTTCCTAGCCCAGTCTTTCCTTCCTGAAGAAATTGTTTTTGTCAAAATATTTTCCAACTCCCTATTAGTGACCTCAATTTGTCCATTTTCCTGTGGGTGGTAGGGTGAGGACTTCTTGTGACTTACTTGGAAGTGATATGTGAATGCTAGCAACACTTTGGACATAAATTTGGGGCCTTGGTCCATGACGATTGTTCTCGGAGCTTCGAACTTAAGGAAAATTCTATTGTAGAGGAAATCGGCTACCTATTCCTCCCTGGCAATACGTAGGGCTTGCACTTCTACCCACTTAGGTAGTCGGTATAGACCAAAATATACTCTTTTCCTTGCGAAGGAGGGTCTATTGGCCCGATAAAATCCAATCCCCATTTTTTGAATGGTTCAAGGACTACCTGAGGCTGTAAGGGAATTTCGTTAGAAGCAGTTGGTCTACCTACTCTTTGACATTCATCACATCGGTGCACGTATTTCTTGATGTCCTTGTGCATTGAGGGCCAGTAGTATCCTACTCCCAAAATAGTTTGAGTTGTCCTTTTAGCAGAATAATGCCCTCCTGAAGGGTCATCATGACAAGCTCTAAGGATACTATAGGTCTCATCTGCCCTTACACACTGTCATAAAACCATATCAGGTCCACATCGAAACAAGATTCCATTTATCCATTTAAAAGGGGCACTTTCTCTAACGAGGCGTTTCTTTTGTTTTGATGAGAAATGAGGTGGCACTTCTACGGTGGCCAAATAATTTGCAATGTTAGCAAACCAAGGGCTTTTAATGGAGATGGAAAACATATTTTCATCTGGAAACTCGTCTTCTATCGGAGCACAGTTGCCATCATGTTTAATCCAAGATAATAAATCTGTGACCATATTGGATTCCCTAGTTTGTCAACAATTGTGACATTGAATTCCTAGAGGAGAAGTAACCACCTAATTATCCTTGAGTTTACCACTGGTTTGTTCATGAGATACTTAATGGCTAAGTGATCTGTATGCACTGTAACTTTATATCCCATGACATAATGTCAAAATTTCTTAATGGCATGCACTACGGTCAAGAATTATTTCTCCGTTATGGTGTAATTATTTTTTGTTGATGTCAAGTTCTTGCTAATGAAGTATATAGCATATTTCCCTCCATTCTCATCTTCTTTCCCTAGAACCACTCCAATGGCATCATCAGATGCGTCAACATAAATTTGGAACAAGAGATTCCAATTAGGCCCTCGAAGGATAGGGGCAGAGATGAGTTTCTCCTTGATAATTTCAAATGAGGACTAACACTTAGGCATCCAAATGAAGTCAATGTTTTTCTGAGGGAGAGAAAACATTGGGGCTGCGATTTTGCTAAAGTTTTCTATGAATCTTCGGTAGTATCCCTCATGCCCTAAGAAACTCCTGACATCAGTCTATGTTTTTGGGACCTCAAGTTGTTGTATGACTTCGATTTTCTTAGGATCAACCTTAATCCCTTCAACTAAAATGTGATGTCCCAACACTATTCCTTGTTCCACCATTATCAAGCATTTTTCGTGACTTAGGGACAACCGATGATCTTCACACCATTTTAACACCTTGTCTATATTTGTGAGGGATTCATCGAAGGTTGAGCCATATATAGTGAAGTCGTCCATGTAGACTTCCATGGACTCATTTACCAACTCAGCAAATATAGCCAAGATGGCCCTCTGAAACGTGGCAGGAGCATTACACAACCCAAAGGGAAGAATTCTATATGCAAATGTCCCCAAAGGGCAGGTGAATGTTGTCTTATCCTGGTCTTCTGCCGCTACCTATATCTGGTTGTATCCATTAAATCCATCCAAGAATGAAAAATATTTCCTCCCTACCAAGTTATCCAACACTTGGTCCACGAATGGCAAGGGAAAATAATCTTTGTGTGTCGCCTTGTTAAGCTCCCTATAATATACACACACTCTCCACTTCCCATTCTTCTTTGGAACTACAATCAAGGGTGACACCCACTTGTCGGAAATTGGGTAAATAAATCCTACTTGTAAGAGTTTCTCAATCTCAATCTTAACGATGTCTTTGAGGGTAGGATTGAGCCTTCGTATGGTTGGAAACAAGTCAAACATCCTCAATATAGATATGATGCGTGCACACACTGGGGTCTATTCCTCTCATATCTTTATAGTCCCAGGTGAACACTTTAGATCTACTCACCAAGGTGTCATACAATCTTTGTTCTTCCGTTTCAATCAACCAACTATTGATGTTCAAAGTTTTTCCGGCATCAACATAATGGTTTTGACTCTGGATGGTTGGATGTGATTGTGTACATAGGCCTTATCGGGTGTTAAGTGGATAGTTGTGTGGTACAATTTTATGAAGCCGGGCAACATCTACAAAGAAATGGAAAGTTTTGGAACTAAGTTCATTAAAGGACAACATACTCCAATAAAACTAGCACCATCAAATTATGTTTGATCTAAGTTGATTGGGTCTCCTAGGATTTCTTCTACATCATCATCTCAATCAATGGCAAGATTTTCCATGTCATTTTCCAATTCATCCTCCAACTCTTCACAATGTTGTTTAATAACTACCATGGCTAGTGAAGCCAAATTCTCCTATCCATCGGGGCTTTCTAGTTCATCAACCCATACTTTGTTGTGTTCAATAGGCTTGGTAGGAGGATACAAAACAAATGTTTTCTATTAGATCCATGGGAGATGGTCATTCCTCCCTCCCTACAATCAATTTTGGCTACAATCGTAGCCAGCCATGGTCATCCCAGAATTATTGGATAACTGTCTTTGGGTGTAAGGGATTCAATTATCTGGAAATCCACTACATATTCCCATCCATCCACCTTAACGAGAATGTTTTCAATGATGCCTTTGGGAATAGCTATGGATTGGTTTGCCATCTGTAAGATTGTAGTTGTGGGGCGTAGATCAGTAAGTCCTAATTTTTCCATCACATCAACAGTCATTAAATTAATGGTTGCTCCAAGGTCCACTAAAGCATTAGGTATTGCTACCTCATTAACTGTTACTATTATAAGTGGACTTCTTGGGTCATCATATTTCAGAGCAGTGATTGTTCCAGCTAACAAATCAACTAGGTACCCATTTATATGAATAGTGTTGATTCGTTTTGGCTTTCTCCCTGGGGTTTTGATGCACAACTATTTAATCAACTAGTTTAACTCAGGGATCTCCTTAATCACTTGTAACAAGGGAACTTCAATCTGCAATCGTTTAATTTCCTATATCAACGCAGTCTCAGTGGTTGAGATCGCTTCCAAAGCATCTTCCACAAGAATTCATTTCAGTTGCTCCAAGAAAGGTGCTTTGATTCTGTCCTTAGCCGTAGGATGCTTCAGAGGTTCACTTGAAGGTTGTTTGTCTCTCAGTGGTTGATCCTTTGGAAGTTCTATTGGAGATTGACCCCCGTCCTCTCGAGGTAGGTTGAAAGCTCCAACTGAAGATGGCGGGTCAGGCTCAGGTTCTATGGATGTAGGTGTTATGGAATTTTTATCAGCAAACTTCGTGATAGGTTCATCGATGATTTCTTCAATAGTCAGCTACGAAAGTGTTTTACCAGACCTCAACTGTAGGTTTCCATAGTGTATGGCGTTAAGCCCAGTGACATTGTCTTGTTCAGTGGAATACACCAGAGTATTTGGGCGATTGTTCTTTGGGTTAGGAACTGGTTACGCCAAAAGTAGTGGTTGGTTAACTTGCTCAGTTTGTGGAGTATTCTGGGGTGGTGGTAGGAGAGTCTATTGTTGGGTAGGCATTCTCCTAGGGCCAGTGTAAAATTGATGCTGAGGTTGGTTCCATTGAGGAATGGGATTTTGAGGGTACCACTGTGCTTGAGGTTGATTAGGCCACTAAGGGTTACCCCAAGGTTGGTTTGTCCATTTCGGTGGTCCCCAGGGATAGGTTCCCCAATTAGAGGGTACTGGAGGTGGTACTTGAGGCCAGGGTGTTGCCCATTGGTTATTGTTCCAATTTGGTTGGGGCCGCCAGTTAGGATTGAAATTCTAGCCATAGGAAAAATTACCTCTAGTTCTTTGGTTGACAACATTCACTTCTTCCTTAACTGGGGTTGTTCTTTTCTTAGAATTTTTTATGGCATTCAGTAGCTCACACTGGTCGGTGGGGTGATTTTTGTCACACACTTGACAAACATCAATCTTATCCACTTTGTCCAAGGGACATTCTCTTAGCAAATGTTTGTTTCGGCATCGAGGGCAATAGATAGATAAGCTCTTAGAGTTTCGTGTTTTAGCCTGTATGCCATCTAAAGTGGTGTTTAACTAGACGAGAATGTCAGTCTTGAAGTTGGCGAGTTCTTCACGAAGTTTGCTAATGTCACTAGAACCTCTATAAAGGGTGGACTTCCTAATTCCTCCTCGAGTTCGAGAGAAGTTCTGACATAACTTCGTAATCTCTTCCAGTCTCAGTTGGGACACATCTCCTTTTCTCATTAAATATAAACTCCTCTGAGCTTCGTCATCGAGACCTTTGAGAAATAAGGTCTTCAAAATATCAAGACTTATAACTTCTCCACCACAACGTTTGGATAAGAAGATAAACCTATCTGGGTAATCCTTTAAAATTTCATCCTCGTTTTGCCTTATTTTAAATAGTTCTTCTTTCCTATCACTCACTCTGCAGTAACTTTGGTATTTCTCCAAAAAGATAGACTCCATTTCATCCCAGGAGGTTATCGACTGAGAAGCTAACCCCATAAACCAGCACATAGCTGAGTCTTTCAGAGTGGAAGGGAAAAGCTTTAGTTTTTTTATTATTAGTCTTGTAGTCATATGTATGACACAAGACTTTTAATTCAAATAGAAACTGATCAGGGTCCTTAGTAGACAAACCTCGAAAGGTTGGCAAGAAGGCCGGTGAGATATTTTTCATTGTCGTATCATCATCTGCATCAATCGTGATAGGATAAGTGAATGTGCGTGGTGGAGGGTTATCGTTATTATTATTATTGGTGGCATTTCTACGATCACCGATGATGTTGAAGAAAATATGATTTTCATCCCAAGTTCGCTCAATTGGGCATGATTCAGGAGTTTCTAAAGGAATATGCTCCTCTTCAACTATAGGTTCTCTTTCTGGAGTATATGGGAAGGTCTAAGGTTGACCATGTTCGGTCAATTCCTCTGTAAGTTCTTGATCTGAGTTGCCTTCCTCCTTGTTCTTGGTACATCAATTGGGGGGGTATTTGGTATGAATCTTCCATGGGGACCTCGTTTCTTGACCATGCAGAAGAAAAAAAAACCAAAGAGCTATTCCTATCCCTAAAAGAGGTATTCAAGATATCTCCTACTAACACTAGAAAAAGGAGTCCCCGACAACGATGCAAAAAAGTGACAAGTTGTCGTTAGGTCCTAACACTTTAGTGAATAAACACATCAATATATCGACTGGGCAGTGTCCAACGACTGTATGCAATAGAAGACATCTCAACTTCTCCCTCTCAGGTTTTCTAAATACTAACCTACTGAATAAAAGTTCTACGCTAAGGGGCCTCTAATTTTGAAAGTAGTAAATCATCTATCTAGAAAGCAGGAAAATGACTCAAACCAGGAAATGGAAAACTAAGAATCTGAAAAGTATTACCACTAAACTAGAAAGAATGGAAACGATTAATCTAAAGAATGCATAAATTGCTGAAGAAGTAAAACATGTAAAGAATTTAGGGAATATTTATCTAATCTAAAAGATAACAAGCCAACTGCTAATCATAAAACAATTTAGCAAAATCAACTGAAGAAAGGTGCTTCGGAAATTCAAATGTTAAGCTCAGAAACTACAAACTTAGTTGCAACCTGCAAGCTTGACACTGACAGCATAACATATACTCATGAAAGTGAAATGCAATTCAACTGCTATCTATTAAAAGGAAATGTAAAATAAGAAATAGAATACTTATCTATCTATCTATTTATCTATCTATCTATCTATCTATTTATCTATAACCCTCGAGTGGCTAGCTCTCAGGTGTGTCTATAGCTACTTTAGATCACACGCACTAGAAAAATCTAAGTTACTTCATTCCAAAGGCTTCATTCACATCGCTCAATAATTCAAAGAGTGGCGGGAAAACTCATATTCATATGGTATTTTTTTACTCAAAAGACAAATTGGCAGCATAATGATAATCTTCTTCTCTATTCATTATTTGCAGCAGTTACATATTTATATGAAGAGAACTAACAAAAATCCTACTTTCTAGTTAATAGAGTCTTTTTAACAGATTGCCAATAACAGAGGGACTTTAAAGCCCATAATATACAATATTAAAGAGGCTTGCATGAGCCATAAAGTTTTTGAAACTGAAAAATAACATAATTATAAAGACTCGGCCCAAAACGTGTGCTTCTGGAATTCTGACGCCCGCCCACTTGTTTTCAAAAGTATGAAGATCTACATTCATTTCCCTTTGACTGGAGTGCTAATGGAGAGTGGAGCTGACCTACGAAATGCTCAAAGGTTAAACCATTAAATCAACATAAATAAGCTTAATTTTCCTAACTTCAAGAAATAAAGTTTGTACACTTATTCATAAAAAGAGAGCAATTATTTTTCCTAAAGGTAATCAATTGGCAGGTTAATTTGGGTTGAAGGGTTTAGATTTGCATATTGATCCCATTATGTTGATGAGGTTATTTTTACCTCACCAATAGCGACCGTACGATCATACAAACAATCGAATGGGGCAAATTTTTTCCTTAGGATTTGGGTGAAGTGCTGAAATTTTGACAATTTGACAGTTAATCTTGGGGTTTTTGGGCCTTTTGGACAAGATGCCAGGGCCATATTTGACAAAAAATCTCAAAAAATATAGCTACCTCCTAGATCTAGCAACCACACTTTAGCTTCAAACCCTCATAAATCTAGCCTCATATGTTCGATTTAGATGAATCAAAAGGAAAATATGACTTTCTCAAACCCTCTGATCTTAATGGTGAACTCAAATTTGCACCAACAAGCTTTAATTTGAACCTACAATACAAAGCCACAAAGAGGAAACCCCTAAATTTGGTATTTATTTCAAGTTTTTTTATTCTCTAGATCATCATTTGATGCAAGAGAAGAACATACTCAACTTTTCAAAATCTACCAAGATTTGCAACCTAGATCTCTCAATAAAGACTAACAAGAAGTAATCCCACAAGCTCTGATACCATGTAAGATTTGGTATAAAATAACTCTACACCATGCAAGATTTAGTTGAAGATTATAGCCACTCAAGATCTAGGAACTTCATAAAGCACAAGAGAGATCAATATGCAATGCTCAAGATTGCATGAAATTAAATCCATTAGAATTCAATATACAATGTATGAGAACCCCTTGATTATATAACCAAGGTGAGACATAGGATTAGACAAGATTATGACAAGTGCCTTAATCCTATGTCATGTGACAACTTATCATAACTACCTAGGACATATGTGTTAATAAGATAATATCTAATGGAAACTAACCCCTTCTAGAAAGATTCCTTGCTATAGGACCTAAGTAAACTTAACATGTGAATAGGACTTACTAATGACTGGATAGGTAAAACACCTATTTACACCGATAATTTCAAGGTATGAGGGCTTTGGGTAGGTTATTTCGTATATTTGGGGTTGTAGATCTGTGGTTATTTTTTATAGATTTGGGTTTATGAATCTTTGTTGGAAAATGGTTTTTTTAGGTGTTCACAGTTCAAGGATGATCTCTTGGGACAAAACAAGCCTCACCATTGGATCCAAGAGACTCAAGAGATGAAAATTGACATAAAATTCGATCTATTTTGGGTATTGGAAAAAACGCAAATTTTCCCCCTACCCTAACTATACAACTGTACAACATCTACAAAGAGAAAATAAATTTTAAAAAAATAATGTCCTATACAAAAAAAGTATTTGTTAAATTGTATTTTTTAATATATAAGATCCCACATTGCTTGGTACTAGCTTATGCCAGTGGGGTACCTTATGGTACCTACTTGCAAAAGTACCACAAGGTGCCACCACCAACAAGTTATCCCACAAACGGTGGTTGAGGCCAACAGGCTTAAGGCCCAAGCTCTCGGGCTCTGGTCTCATGGGGGACTGACCCCTTGGCCCCATGAGCCATGAACAAATTTTAAAATTCCACCAAAAATTTAAATAAAACCCAATTTCATTTTAATTTCGGGTCCACCACCATTCCATCATTGGCATGCCACCCAAGGCACCTTCATAACTAATGAGCCACTCAGAGGCCACCGGTCAACCACACACTAACCACCATAATAGGACTAATTGGGCATACTTTTTCCAAGAGGCATAACTTTCACGTCAAGTGTTAGATTTTAGACTTCTTATAGTCGTTGGAAAGGTGGTTTTGAGAAATACATTGTGGTATTAGTGGTTTTTACATATTTTGTTGTTATGACAAATAAATGCTTCTTAGAATTCTTATCCTCTTTTTAGACTTGGAGAGATCATAACTTGTGCGTACGAAGTCAGATTTTATACTTCTTACAATGGACGAAAAGCTTGTTCAAAGTATTACATAGTGTATTAGGTTTGGAGATGTTTTGACATGATTTATTTTTTGTTATTTCTATTTGAGTTATTTATGGGTTCTTGTTGACTATGGTAGTTTTGTGAGCTTATGGAAAATCAAATCTTGATGTTTTGGTGTTTAAGTCATTGTATACTCATATGTACATCTCTAATTGTCCTTATTTGGTATGGTTATCAATATATTGTTGAGATTGTATGTTGCATTGTTGGATCTACGAGTTGTGCAATGTTGTAGGCTATTTATACTTATAGGTTACATATATGACTTAGATTTGGGTTATTTATACCCATAGGCACTTGAGTGTTGTTACAAATTTAGATTCGTGGCTTAGTCTAGTAACTTGTTTTTTTGGTTTGTTTGTCACTTTAATGTGGAGAGATAGTATTACTAGGTGCGGTCATGATGTGGGACCTACTCTTGTTGACTATGTGATGCATGCATGTGTGACACAATCTAGGAGTTTGATGCTAGTACATTTGGTGTTGATCATGGTGTCATGGATGTTCCTTATGCCTTTGGGACTTTGATATGACATGATTGTTTATATAGGTGCATTGTTGGTGGTGTTAGATTTATTCTTGTTTTTTTGTGGTGGTGCACCTTCTTGGTTTGAGAATCATGGTTTTACTTTTCCTTTTGGGAGCTATTGGTGTTGAAAATGAGTTATTTGTTTGTGTGAGGAACTTTGGTTGATATTTAGTTAGGATATTGTTACCATAATGTCATGGATAGCTTGAGTACTACACTAT
Source organism: Sequoia sempervirens (assembly GCA_007258455.2). Taxonomy (NCBI): domain Eukaryota; kingdom Viridiplantae; phylum Streptophyta; class Pinopsida; order Cupressales; family Cupressaceae; genus Sequoia; species Sequoia sempervirens. The sequence continues at coordinate 131,369 of VDFB02042926.1, forward strand.
TCAATGGGATCTAGTGACAGTGATGGTTTGGTGATGTTTTATCTTCTTGGATTTAGAGATTGTGGATTTACTTTTCCCTTTGGGAGATCTTATTGTTGAGTTCTTTAATTGCATTGGGGCCATGGAGGATCTTCATTTAGGAGATGGTTGTCATGATTCCATGGAGAGCTTGGAATCAAAGTTCAATAGGAGCTTGTGGTAGTGATGCAGATTCACCATTTAATGGTGGATGATCTTCTACAATGTTTGTTGGTGCCATGGAGGAGCTCTTGGATCTTATTTCTTATGCAGTGTGAGTTCATTGACATCTTGAGTTTCATTGACAAGAGATGGTTATCTTCATGTAGTTTGGAGATATTGACATCCTAGAACCATGGAGGACTCTTGGAATCTTTGGTTGAGATGTTGGTTATGATTTTTCATTTGAAATGTGATCCTTGTTTGAGAGGATGGTTATTACTGTGCCATGGTATGCTTTTCACTGCTAGCTTAGATTTTTTGCATGATATAGGTGCTCCTAGGAGCATGATATGTTCAATGGAGCATATGATCTTTTTTTGAGGAGATGTGAGATCATGATGTCACAGAGAGTTCCTAATCCTCAAGGTTGGAGCTTTGATATTGATCTTGTTGGTTCTCTTCGTATTGAGTATATTAATCATTTTCTTGGGAGCTTCATGATGATGCTATATTGCATTTGGAGTTTGATATGGATTGGTTGGTTATAGGTGCTCATAAATACTTGGAGAAATAGGTGAGGTTATGAGATCTCTTGGGATTAGAGACATGTTGAGATGGCTACTCTTTGATGAGGCTTTAGTAGGAGTTACAAGGAGCTTACACCTTGGTTGGACATGATTTCAACATGGACCTATGAGGAGTTTGTTCTTAGATGAGTCATGATGACTTGGATATCTTGGAGGAATATTATCATTCCCCACTCTTGGTCCACTCAAAAATTAATCATCTGAGAGGTATTTCCCATTATTGTTTTAGATGCATTGTGTTTCGTGTTTTTATTTTCTCATGGGAATGAGTCTTGAGTTATGGTGATTGATTCTAGATGACTCATTTGAGGATTGTTAGGCATGAGTTGTTTTGTTTCTTTGTTTTCTCATGGATATGGATCTTGAGATATGGATATTTGGTTATGAAGGGTTCATTTGAGGGATATTTGGCATGTTTATCTCCTTATGCATTGTGATTTCATTCATTGATGTTGAGTTTAGTATATGTTATTGGGATTTTTCCCTTGGTTTGGGAATGGATTTGGTTTGATCTTCCTTTGGTTTGAGATGCATACATATTGGTTATGGTTAGATATGGATAATGGTATTCTCTTTGGGGTCTTATGGAGGAGATCATACTTATCACAACTTAGCATTTAGAGATGTGTGTAGAAGGACATGCTATAGGTTTTGATTTACAGGTTCTCTCTTTGGTCTTGTTCTTCTTCCTAGATGTTTATATTCACATGAAATTGGATTTGAGGTTTATGTGGAGCTATTGTGACCACATTGTTTGTGGTAATGTGTTGTTACTTTTAATTTATTGTTTTTTGGTGACAACATGGAGGTTCCTTTATCTCTTTCCTTTATTGAGTGCAAATAACTTGAGAGAGTTATGAAGACTAATGGTGAGAGATGTATTTGCAACACATTTGTTTGTGGGGTTTGCATATCTTTGTGGATGTTCCTTGGCACTATATGATATTAGTTACACCTTCTATGTGATGTTATTGGTGAATCTTTTAATGCCTTGATAATTTTTAGATTTGACATTACCAATGCAATGGGAGTTCCTAGATGCATATGTTCTTCATTAATAGGTTTGGCACTTGGAGCTTGTGATTGCATGTTATGGGTTGTATATGTTGATGTCATGAGGTTCATTTGTTATGATATGTATACCTTTAAGGTATGGATAGTTGGGTGCGTTAGCACTTGTTGTGGGTGTTATTTCAACTATGGTGATTTTTCTTGGTAGCTACTGATGCATACTTGTTACCTTTCGATTGAGTGTTTGTGCTTTGGGATATTAGTTGGATGCATGACTTATGCTTCTATATGATAGTTAGTGTTGCATATTTTTGGATGGCTTCTTATATTTGTGCATTGGCATGATGGAGGATGAGAGAATTAATTCTTGAGATGGTGGTCACCTTGATTCTTGTTGCAGGTATCTTGATGGAGCACATGGAGCGCTTTAATTCCTTGATGTTATATGTGGCTATAGGGATTATTCCCTTATTGATGTTTGAGTTTACTTATTTACCCCTTATGCAATGCATATAAGTAGGAGAATATTAAGAAAAAGTGTGTTTTCCACCTTGCATAATGATTTAATATAATTTAATATTATTTTTGGTGCACCTAGGGGATCTAGAGATGTGTGCATCACATGGGTTAGAATTCTTAGGGCCACTTTATGTGTTGTATGTAACATTGTGATAAATATTTAATGTGGGGTTACACATTGGGGAAATATTTATTATTGAGAAAACTTAGTACCAAAAAGCAAATATGGGGGTTAATGGTTTTGTAAGCTCATGGTATTAGTCACATGGTTTATATAGTATCACATGGTGGTTTTGTGCAAGCTTATGTCTATAAAAGTAAGCACATGGGTAGTTGTCTAAGGTTGGATACTTGGCTATTTTATCTAAGGATTTGAGAGCATCTCATGTTTGTATTTGTGAGGTTTTAAGCATGGCATGAGATGTGTGGTTACATGCTTGTTCACATGGAGTGCTTGTAGAGAGTTTATGTATCAGAAGTGTTCATGAAGACTTTGAAGATGTATTGTAATGATCTCATTATTGAAATATGCATGAGTGATGAATGCTTTTGGAGGTTGAGTTTTCCCCTCTTGAGGATAAATCCTAGGGTATATCTTGTATTCTTTTTTAATAGTATGTTTTATATTCTTTTGCATATGGATTCTAAATAATTGTTTGCATAGATTTCTCTATTTGGGATATGTGGAAATTCTCTTGGGAGGATGCATATTTTCTATCAAATTAATGATAAGGATTAGCCCCTTTATAGCATCTTCATTAGATATAATATTTTTATAGGAGAATATAATAATATATTTATACAATTGAGATTTTATATATTCTTCTTTCCTCTAGAAGCATTTTTCTATTCCTTTAAAAGACTTTTTTTTTTAGACTGTAGGAATCGGTCAGGTATCCATCCCCCTATCAAATGCAATGTGCCTGGTAAAAAAATTTCACATGACCGGTCACATTGGCGTGACATGCCCCCCGGTACCACGGGAATGGTGGGGAGACTAGGCCTCTTTCCCGCAATAGGATGCTTTAGCCAATCGAGCTAGGTCCACCACCCCTATTCCTTTAAAAGACTTGTTATGAAGATGTTTTGGATTGTATTTATTAAGAAAATGTCATGATTTTTTGTTCATGTGCACTTATATCAATTATTATCAAAGCAAAAGGATCAAAACCTTGGATTTAGTATTCTCAAAATTTTTGATGAACCTTTACCAACTCCTTCCCTTTTTGGTTGGCATAGTTTGGACTCCTTCGGGGTTTCATTTGATATTCCCTTATAGATATTCATTTATATCCCAAAATCTAATATACTTGAGGATTTCTAGATTTAACCCTTATTAAATCTATATCCTCTTTTTTCTCATGTATCACATTGTGAAAAATTATAGCTCATTTTTAGGGTTTTTTGAGTGGTTTTCAATTATTTTAACAATCACCACATTGATCTTTAATATATTTAATGCGTATATCTTATCAAGATATTTTATTTAAACAAATCATCAAAATTGAAGTCGTGGATTAAAAGTGGAACCCTCAAGAAGGTAATCTATTGAAAAAACCTTGATAATTTTTTTCTACTCACCATCTTGTAATGGATCATAAGGGAGATACCTAACAAGAAGATACTTTTGAAGAGACAATGAGCATGAGTAATTTCTATAAAATTTTGCAAAATCAAGCAAAGAGCCAAAAATATGCAATGCAAGATCTACTTGTGGCTTTTCAAATGACACTCTAATGCATACTAACAAATATGCATGCCACTCAAACCCTTAGATTCTACCATACAAGGACTATAAATGTTTGTATTCCTTTGATGCATATATTGGGCCAATTATACATGTTGTGCATGTTGGTGTAAATAGGTGTTTCACCTATCTAGGTCATATTTGCATGTTAAGTCCACTTAGGTCCTAGGAGGAATCTTTTTAGTTAGTGTTAGTTGTCACTAAATCTTATCTTATCTTTTGGCATTTAATACTTATGTCCTAATTCATTTAATATTTGTTGGGGTAGTTGTCTTATTACATAGGGTTAAGACACATGCCAAGATCTTTTCAAATTCTATCTCACATCTCGCCTTTATAAGAAAGGCATCATTTGTACATCCTAGATAATTCAATTCAGTTGAGTCAGTCTAATATATCACTACAATCTTGAGTATGGAATATTGGCTATATCTTGCATCCCTTATTGCAAATATGTATTCTTGCTTTTCCCTCTTGTAGAAGGTTGTTTTTGGTTTTTGTAGGTGATCTTGAAGGCTTGAGTCCTTAAGTGACTCTAGTAGTGCAACATCTCACTATCATTAATTGAACCCCTTTCTTAGACTACACAATTAGATATGGTTGGTTATATATTTTGTTTCAATTGTGTGTTCCTACGAGTTTTTATTGGTTTATGCTAATCAAGGAGGTCCATTCTTCTTATTATGTATGACACTTTAGAACTATCAAAACCCTACAAAATTTACAATGATACTTCTATTGTCTCTCAATGAGGAAGAAAGTGAAATATTTCATCCATCAATGTTCTTTTTATATCTAAGCTAAGCTTGCTAATAAAAAACTTGGTTTGTATTAGTGTCTTCCTATTTCCTCTTGTTCATGGCAATCTATCTCTATGGATTTTAACAATGGGTTGCCTATTGCATTCAAATAATATGATTGTATTTTTTGTGGTGGTGTGTTAGTTTTTTAAAATGACCATCTTCATGCCTTGCAAGAAGACTATTGAAGCTCTTAAGGTTGCTAAGAAATGGTGTCATTTTGGTTTGCCTCTTTCTATTATTTTTAATCATGATTCCAATTTTTTGATTCTTTTATAAATCAATTCAAAATTTGTTAGGGGTTTCTAATTCAATATTCTACAACTTTTCATCCATAAATAGATTGTTAGGCTAAAGTGGTTAATCAGAATTTAGTTTATTCTCTTACAATATACTAGAACAAGAATAAATAGTGGGATAACTATCTTCATATTTTGCAACACAACTATAATTAGGCTACACATGTCTCCACATGCCATTTTCCTTTTGAGGTATATTATGGGTATCAAACTCTTGTTATTATGAGATTCTAGTTGCTCTTCCTCCAACTTCTTCAACACACCAAAAAAAGGAACATGGCCAAGATTCTCAATTTATTCACAACACGGAAAAGATTCATGTACAAAATCAAGATATTCTTTAGACTTCTCAAGCTAAGTATAAGGATTTTCATGATAAGAATTGCATCCATTTTAACTTTACAATTGGGAAAAAAGTCTAGATTTATATAGATAAACAAAGGTTCAAAGGTTAGGAACATTATAATTTCAAGCCTATTAGATATGAGCTTTATACCATTATCGAATAAATATGATACAATGCATTTTTTCTATTAAAGATAGTTTATCAAAATATATTACATTATGAGGAGTTGTAGCCCCATATTATATCAATGATGCTACATAGAAAAAATATAATATCGAGTACCAGTGTTGTTACAAATAAAAAATATGGTTGAATATCAGTGTTGTTAACATATTATCACTATCAAGATGAACTAGTCCCAAGCCCCAATAACATTGTTGCTACATTCAACTTTATCATAGTCAAAAATTCCCAAAGGGGGCTCTATCACATTACCGGGAGTTGCTTTAGATGATACAATGCATTTAAAATTGATCTCCCCTCCTACTTTAGAATCCATGATGTGATTAATGTTAATTAATCAAAGTAATATGAGCCAACTCACTTAGAAGAAGCTTCTCTCCCTCATCCTAAGAATAATACTAAAAGAATTTAGCCTCCTTTAGATGAAATTGTCATTTTTGAGGTTTAGATATGCTCTACTAGGAGTGGAACTACCACTACATACTTGGTTGTAAGGATACCCTACCTACCCAAGCCAAGTGGACCTCACAGGCATCTTTTGAGCAACATTTTCTGAATCTTAAAGAGGAACTAGGGACACTTTCTTCTAAACAAAAAGGGATTTCCAAGGCTTAGCCCCTTCATAGCATCTTCACTAGACATAATATTTAGTAGAATATAATAATGTTTTTGTATTGATATTTTTGGAAGATTCTAGAAGCATTTTTGTATTCCTTTAAAAGACTTATTATGATAAGTTTTTTATTGCCTTTATTGAGAAAACCTCATGAATTTTTGTTCGTGTGCATTCATATAGATTTATCTTATATAACATATTCAAAATAAATTAACAAATTATTTTGCAGTATCAATTTTAATTAGAAGCCGGTATTGGCATGGTGTGATGGTTTATAGGTGGCATTGTTGTTCTTGCCACAAAGGTTCAAACCCCATTGGGGTGGTATTGTTGAATGGTTGTATTCCAGTTCATAGCTCTGGTCAAAAGCGTTTACCCCTTGAATTAAAAATTAATTAATTAGAAGTTCTCCACAAAGATAATATTTTAAATCCACAAGCCAAGGTTAGGAAATTCTCATATTGATGTGAACATAACAATTATCTTGGTACAAGAGAATAAGTTCAATATGATTTCAAACTTCTACAAATATTTAAATAATATTAAGAGTTGTGTAGAAGATTTGATGCAAACTAAATAATTACAACCTTTTAAAATTAGGTTCAAATGGGATTTGTTTCCCCGTAAGTCGAATATTTGTGAAAATGCCTTAACTTGAACATGCATGAATTTCCCCTACAATGAATATTGTGAATTTTTTATCTAAACTAACTATGTGGACAAAGGTATGTGAACTAGATATTGGCTTGAAAAGCGTAATTCACATAGGTCACAGATTCTCGCATCATTCAAATTTACTTTATAAATTGACTAGGTCTATAAGCTAGAAAATAACAAGAAACACAAAACCAAAAAAGATTAATCCATTAGTGATTGGAACTCCTACAACTGCAGACAAATGTAAATGAACCACATACATTTGAGTTGCAATTAGGAAGGAAAGTTTACTATGATATGTTAGGGTTTTCTTTCTACCCTATATTTCATTACATTTAATTCTAAGAGCAAGAAACAAAAAATTTACTCGATTCATTGCCCAAAGTTTGCATATTTGAAAATTGAATCCATTGCTAGAACATGTCTTTCAATTCATTCAAAAAATTTAGATATTCTTTCAATTCATTCATAAAATTTCAAATTTTTTACTAAATGCATACTTGGATTTTCTACTTTTTTCAATCAAACTATGTGAACAACTCCTTCTACAATGGATAATTTTTTGAATTATCATTTCAATATTATCATCTTAATCATTATTAGCTCTATCATCAATTTGGTTAGAAATCATTTTTTCATTAATTGATTGAGTTAAATCACTTATCAATTTCAATTCTTCATAAATCAAGTGCATTCAATGCTCAAATAGTGGAAGATAAGCATTTATGGCAATGGCAAGAGTATGCACATATTTAAATGGCATCAAGATATGCAAAAACAAATATATGAATCGAAAATGTGATATTACACTATATCGCGTCTAGATGGGAGGTGCTTTTCCACAAATGTTGGTTATCTCATGTGATCCTGATGTAATGTGTCAAACGTTCATTGCAGTAAATTTCCTAAGTTTTACTATGCAAGTAAATAAAAACTATGTAACAAGCCATTGCAATAATTTTTTTTCCATTTCTTTATTGGAAATATATGAACAAAGATGCTGTACAAGGTACAATAAGGATTTCCATTCCATTACAATACTTCACGAAGTAAATTTTCCAAGAAAGTATAAAACTACATACATAGCTCCAACAAGCATCGTGACATAAGATATAGATGGTCCAGGAATCTGCCTTTCAAAACCTTGGTCCTCTGTCACCTGTTGAGGAGGAGAAGCATCACTCAAGTGCTTTTCTGCCAATCACAGACTCATATGCGGTCCCTCACACATCTATTAATGATAGATGGACCTTCCCTTTGACGAAGGTATTGGTTGGGTAACCCCGTACGACATACCATTCTGAGCTTAGTGTTGTATCAAACATGACTAGGATTTATAACCTATGCTAAGTAGTCCTCATGCATTTCAATAGACAAGGTGAATTGACAGTGGATTCTTTGACTTACACACTATTCTTAGTGGAATCATCGAACATCCCCACTAGTTTGGCCAAAGTATTCTCACTCAGTACTTTGAGTGATGGTCTACCATTCACTTACACTATAGCAAGCTCGTTTTGGCTTGAGGCCATTATATCTATGCCTAGGTAATCCCTCTCAATGGGAAAGCTACTCCGTAGGATAACCTATCTCATTATCACAACCTAAGGTAACACAACTCAATAAGCAAAGTACAAGTTCTCTCCCTTCACTGGTCAACATACCCAGGAGTAACCTACTAGCCATCTAGCATGATTCACTAACTAGTATTGAGCATACCCTAAGTTTGTCTATGTTTTAATCATATCTAGTATAATAACTATACCTATGATAAACTTAACCTCTTTCCCTTGACTACGTCTAGTATAATAATACCCAAGACAATCAGTCTCTCCTATCATGGAGTACTTACAAATAACATTCAAACAACATTTAACTTCTACTATTCTTTCAAAGTAAACATGAATTTTATGTACTAACATGACTAACTCAAACAATCAAGTCATAGAACTTTCAAAATAAGAATAAAGAGAAGAATATTCTCATGCCTGTTTTAAAGCTTTCCAATTCAACTTGCTGCAGTCACAACACCTTTACAACAACAACTCTTTCTATCAAAGACTTACAACTTATCATCTCTCAAGTTGGTATTTGCTTCCTCTCAAAAGATATTTTAAACTCTCTTAAATCTCAAGTCTCTCCCTCACTAATTGAATAGGAAATTGCAGATATAATAGCTCACTAAAAAGTAGATATGATGCACAGGGAATAACTCATAAAAAGAGAGAGAATGTGGTGTCCAAAAAAAAGAATTCTTTCTGCTATTTATACAACAAACAAGCAACCACAATTCCTACAGTTTAGGCATGAAAATGAAAGCAAAAAACATGCAAAGCAACACCACTATCACATATTAGAAAGGTGGCAAATGAGTAAGCAAATACTCGGCTTGTTTACTAACAGATTGACCCAATTCATGACAACAATATGAAGAATAAATCAACTTCCATGTGACTAAAATATAACAATAGACTTCTAAGATAAGTAGACACAAAGGTGGCACGATTTAACACTAATGAGAAACATTCAATAACCAAAACTTTCCACCCCAATTTGCATCAACTTATTCCATGCCAAGTGTAGAATCATAAACTCATTTGATTTTGATAAAGTCATCGATTGTTTGGAGCATTCAACAACTGCTTCATAATCATAGCAATTCATGGTTTGTTGTTTGACCAAGTCCAAGATGATTTAAAGCATCAACTTCTTCAATATAAACTCAAAAGATAAAGTCGATTGTCGATTAAAGAATGACATCAAAGACATGCAAATCGACCCATGAATACAATTGTATCCATTTCAAGAGTTTAGCTATTAAGTCGCCCAAGTTTATCAACTTTAAAGCCATTATATTTTGCATAATAATTGGCTGCCATTCATTGTTTGAAATAGTTGATATCATAGTAAATGATGCTTAAATGAATTCACCACATATATTGATATATATACTTATGTATATATATATATTAAGCACAATCATACATACATACATACATACATACATACGTATTTGTATATATGTATATGTTACGTGTATATTTATACTATCATAAAGCAATAAAGCATGTGTATATAATTGATATACCAAAGAGTGTATCAACTTAGCAATCACATTATCATATTAACATATCAATTGTGTATTCTTATATATATATTATATATATATGCTGCTATATCCATGTATGTGTATGTGTACATGTATCAATACATTCACATGGGCATATCCATTTGCTACCATACACGTGTATGGATACACGTATACATATGTATATATGTATATTCATTATATATATATATAACACTCAATTCACTCACCAAACTAATACACAATTACCATGGTGTTCAATATGGGACTATGAGCGATATGCCTATACGTATACACATGCATGTCATTGGTTTCATCAGATAGTTCTATGTGCATAAGCAACTCGTGCACGAGCGTGCATAGGTATGTCTACCTATGTACCCTCATATACGCATTCCTTGGTGTGTATAGTCTATCTTCACCATGCATGTGTGTATGCATACACATACCTCGTATGCTCCACATATCAATGGTAACACAAAGGAAATCATAAGCTCATTGAAAGCAATCATCACCTAATAATGCACACAATAGTAAACTAGACCTTTACTAAAGCAAACATAACAACTAAGGATGACTTACCAACTTCCCACTTAACATCCCAACTAAATTATTCTAATTGTGGTGTGTGTGTAAGCTCAGATAGGTTATAATACTGGTTACTCGACCAATACCCTCTCTTGAGTGATACTTCCCCTCCGCTTGGAAGAATTAAACATGTACCTGCAAACACTAACACATGTACACGACAGACAATTGTTCACAAAATATGCAATATACACATTTCATCTCCAAAGTTAGAATATCAACATAATATCATTTATTCACATAAATGTATTCCTTCATATAACATTAAATGAGATGACATTCATTCATAAGGCAATGATAACAAAGTGCACACACAATTTATTCATCCATTGAATTCACATTACATTCACATTTTACCCTACATAGTAATAGTAAATAGTAATTACACAATTGGGGTGTAACACCTAATATGCCAATTAAATGTTAGGTTCAGAAAGGATATCCCCAAAGTGATGACAACAAAAGGGAAGATGGCATCATTCTTTTGGAGATTATCGTACAATTGGTTTTTTGACTTATGACGTTAACATAACGCAATAGTGACATCTTCAATACATAGATGTGAGAACTCTCAAGTGAACCTACTATTCACTCTTGAAATGGTTAAGTTCATATTAAAGAAAATCATTTGCAAGAATTATGTGACATCACTATGCCTTCATCATAACACAAGCATTGTACCACTATGAAGGTTCTTGAGCAAACTATATCATTATGTTATTTAAGAAAGGCCAATTTTAGTAGGGGTTTGGACTTCCACAAAACATAAAATTTTATTATTAAATTGTATGTGGAAAAGTTTAAAGGAACTCAATGGAAACACCCTTGTAAGATCAAGTTCAAATGGAAGCTTCTTTTTCGTAAATGGAATATTCATGAACATGCTTCACCTACCCACGTGGGAAGTTCACTTGTAAGTGAAATTTTCAAAAAACTTTTGGTGAACTAATTATGTGAAAAAAGTTACCTGAATTGAATATCAACTTGAATGGTGCAACTCACATGGGAGATGAATTTTCATATGATTTAAATAAGCTTTATAGACTAGTTGGGTCTAGAGGTTAGAACATATCAAGGAACACATAGCTATGAAAGACTAACATATTATTAATTGGAACTTCCACAATTGTGGAGAAATTTTATTATATAATATATTATATATGGAAATCTATCAAAGAATAGAACAAAGGGGGATTTGTTAGATCTTGTCATTGGAATTGCCTTGGTGGACATGTATGCAAAATATGAAACCATAGATGAACCACATGAACTAATTTGTAAAATACCATCTCTTACTTCTCTTCCACTCCATATGTCAGGTGTTTGGCAAGAAATCAGAAACATTAACCTATTATTTTCCTAACTAACCTATTTATCTTGTGTTACCTCAAGTCAACCTTTATGTAAATTTAATCCAATCTTCTCCGCTAAAGAAGGCCTCTGCTCTTGAATTTTCCATGGCATCCACTCACAAAACCTCAACAAACATTGTTGACTCTAGTTTTGATAAATCAAATGCTACTTATGCATATGCATTTTTCATTCATTTTGTACTCCTCATTGTTAGATTACTTAAAATTCTACTTTGGTATTCCATGCAATATTGAAATGATTATTCACCACCCATTTTTGGACTATTGAAACTTATCCAAGTTTAATTTGAATAACTTAGATTATGAGAAAAAACCACATAAATGGATGAGATTCAATCATCTGTGATGGTAAGAAGCAACTATAGACTTATCATGCTTGACAAATCTAAATAAAAGAACCTTATATAGTATAGAACAAACTATTTTTTATAACAATGCAATTTATGAAATATTTATTAGAATTGCAATACTTGCCATGGTCTAGTATATAGCAATATTTATTTTACAAAGGGTGAATGTGTTCAAATACAAATGCATTAGATATAAAGATTAGTTGTGCTTCCATCACTAGATAGCCTATTGGACCAACCTACACTATAGCCAACTTGATGCTTATCCATTTACAATAGGATATAGATCTCTATGCCTTTGCAAATTAAGTGACTCTATTCCTAGCTTGCTAAGTTAAAAGCCTCTGTAGGAATTGCTATTAGTTCTAATGTTGAACTATGCATTCATTTTCATTTTCTTTAATTTTCCATAAGATCATAGTCTTTTGCCAAATTTCTTAGCACACTTAGGTAATTCAGGAAAAAATAGACCCAATTGCTTTTAGAAGTTTACAAAATTCTTTCAAGGGTCAAAGTTTTGTCTTTTCGGATTTTCCCTTTCAATTGGCCTATGTCCAATTCACACACATTCTCTCACACGGTACTATTCAATTGAGTTTTCCCACAAATTTTCGGTTCAATCATATTCCTGCATGGTTAAAATGAGCCAAAAATGGAAAACTATTGGTCTTGCGAGAATTCATCAATTGTTTGAACCTCCCTTAATTTGCTTTTCATTTTCGCTAAGTTTTTCCGTACCTACAGTTGATTCCAAAATTGGCTTCCATGCTTTTGCAAGCAAGATTCGGGCCAACCTTCCACGTATATGGTTGCCAACTAATTGTCCTATTGTGTAGTTTGCTTGCTTTTTCCCGTTAGCCCTTTATTCTCTGTAGAGATCCCTTGTTCATTTGAATTTGCATAGTCAACTCAATTTTCACTTCCATTTTTCCCCATAATTCCTTTTGCAAACTTTTTTCTTTCATTTGCACTTCCACTTCCAAACTAAAAACAAATCATCATAATTAAAACAACATTAATATTCTTGTACAGTATGTGTAATGGTCTCATTTTTTCCAAATGTTGTGAAGGCTCCAGAAATAAGTGAAACTTTCTTAACCAATCATATTCACAATAATTCCTTTTTAAATTAATTTTTGTTAAAAAACTTGCATCTTAACTTTGCAAAAATACACATTTTCTTTTAATAAAAAACACCTTGCATTTCTTTTGGTAATAAATATAACTGTAAATCCCTATTAAATGCATGACAGGTACTAAAAATTAACCAATTATATTAAAAACACAATTGAAGAAATTTTATCAAACGATGAATTTAGATAAAAGCCAGCCGACATACTTTTCTCCTATATTTGATATAGAAGTGTATTAAATTAATCTTATATGTAATGTTTTTTCCATCCTTTATTTTGTAGAAATTTGAGGCTGCCACATTACTTTCACGGCGTTTCTTCAAAATTTTCGAGGAAACGAACCTTGTGAAAAAACAAAGTTTCAGAAGCCAAATTTCCCGTCTCTCCCTGAATATATTAGCCGTCCATAATCCTATTTATTTCCATTTCGGGAGCATTCTTGTACAGAATCTGTTTATTTGGGTCAAATAAATAATACCCTTTCGGGCATAGTATTAATGGCGACTGAGATTGATGGAAGTTTAGAATTACCAGAGGCAAGCGTGCGGAATATAGTCGAACAAGATCGGCTAAAATGGATTTTTGTCGGAGGCAAAGGCGGCGTGGGAAAGACCACCTGCAGTTCAATGCTTGGAATTCAGCTTGCCAAAGTGCGCACTTCAGTCTTAATTATTTCAACAGATCCTGCTCATAATTTGAGCGATTCGTTCCAGCAGAAATTCACCAAAACGCCCACCTTAGTGAAAGGATTCTCGAACTTATTTGCCATGGTACGTATCTTTTTCTCTTTCTCATCTAGTTATGAAAAAGTTCTTTTTTCTTTTAAAAGTATTTTTGGCCAAAAATGAATTTGGGTATGGCTTGTTTGGCTTTATCATGCTAGGTTAGGTAGCCGTTTCAGCTTGATTTTAGAATTTTGTTCCGTATTTGCTTATGGAACTATGAATTATAACCTTTTATAGGTTAAAGCAGCATAGTTTGATAATAAAAATATAATTTTTCTGTATAGTCGTCTGTCAAAAATGAATGTGGTCCATTGAGCCTAATCTCATAAATTCGGACCCTATTTGTTCATGAATTCACGCTTTTATCTGTTTAAAATTCTATTATTTTTATTCAGAAAGTCCTGAGCATGTTCAGGTCAGATAACTGCTGTGCCGGTGACTAGTTACAGGTGTTTTATCTGTGATGACTTAATCTGTACCCGTGTAATTAGCTTTGGGAAAAATGGTTGGGAGGGAACTTGATTTGATCTGGCCCAATCAGCGAGCATAAATGTCAATGACAAGTTTCTGTGGTAACAGGAGGTGGATCCTAATGTGGATGGTGATGAATTAGCAAACTATGAAGGGATGGGAAATTTTGTGACAGAGTTGGCAAATGCAATTCCTGGCATAGACGAGGCAATGAGCTTTGCTGAGATGCTGAAGTAAGTCTTTTTAATTAAATATTTGAGATTTCCACTCTGAATAGTCGAACAATGAAGAGTTGATTTAATTGCCAATTATTTGATCTAGCTTCATAACCCTTTATCAGGTTAGGATCAAGATGAAGAGTCACGAAGCTAGACCTAAAACAATTTTCACAATTTAATTTTATTCATATTTTTAGCCTATATAATTTATCTTAACTGAAATTCACTTTTAACCTTTCTCCTGTAGAAATTGCCTTTTACTGTTAAATTTTTTTCAGATGAATCCCGGAGAATCTATTTCCTGGACCTACAATGAGAGATGATGAAATTTAGTATTGTTTGAACTGTCTGCTACTGGTCTGTATAGGAATTTTAAATTAACAGATTGACGGTTGACCATGGGAGGTAAATATAGAACACATGTAGGTCAATACATAATATGACCGCATAACATCCACAGTTTGGTACATTACATTTTCTTAAAAACAGTCATATTCAAACAATTTATAAGAATAATAACATATTTCTATTTTGGTGCATCCACATATGTTGTGCCGAATGTTTTAATTATTTTTGTTCTTTAATCTGTGTAAGGATTTTTCTTGTAGTCTTAAAACATTTTTTTAATACACCTGTAAAATAATAATAATATAATAATAATAACATGGGAGGTAACTAGTGAACACATGTAGGAAATCCTAAAGTGGTGGGTTTTTTAAGAATTGTTGTTTCTCCCCTATACTAACAAATGCTTAGATGTGCTTATGGTTTGTAAATTTCCTTGCCTTATGATCGTTCATCAATGTACATGATTTTGGTGAAATGAATACTCATTGAAAGTAGCCATCAATGTGATGACTTGAGCATTAAAACACTCTTAAGTTGTAGGAAATCACATGAAAAGGAAATATCCAAATAATACTACCCTAAGAAACATGCCTTGTGATTATTCACCAATGTACACGATCTAAAATGTCATAGAGAAACAATTACTCATTGAAATGGTGATGAAAGTGATGACTTGTGTGTTAAGGATGATCCCAAGTAGTAGAAAATCCTACAAAAATGAAATATTTAAATCATGGTAGCAAGTTGTAAGGGTAAAGGAAATTTTGTGGGCATCTGAATGTAGGATAAATGTCACTTTTATAATTATAGTTCACACATGATTATTTCAAAGTGCTAGATGAAGCATTTTTGATTGTGGGAAGCTGCAGGCATGCAAAGTTGCAATTTTGTAGTAGAAGGAAGTTGCATATTTTATGTTGTATTTTGTCAATAGTTAACAACAATTGGTTAGAACATTCAACCACTTGCTCAAATATTAGCACTTCACTTAAAATGTGATTCAATAAATATGGCTGCTATCATTTGTATGATAGAATTTATAAATTAATGTTAGAATATTTATATATAATAATATTAAATTTATATATATTATTATATTAATATATATAGCCATTCCCCTACCATCTCCTTATTGTCCTCAAAATTACGGAATTTTTTATTTTCCCTAGAAACCTGTCCCTGCATCCTAGAAACTCAAAGAGACATTGCTAATCATCAAGAAAGTGGACACCTTGTTTAATGTTGTAGATTCATTGACAAAGCCAGTTAGCACTAAGAAATATTGTTGGTGTAGATTGGCTATGAGCATTGCTGCCCTTTCCTGAGCTGTTAATCTATTTAGTTGTAACCTCTTTGCAATGTATACAACAAGTGGGAGAATGTTAGGTTAGGTGTGTGTTGTACACGTTGTGAGCCTAATTCCTACTTTTGTGGGAGCTAAGTGGGCACACTCACTCTTAGGATAGCTAAAGTTGGGCACAATTTTCTAGATCTAATAACTTAATTCCTAGTTTTGTGGGAGTTAAGTTTGCTCACATTGCAAGTTTTCTCTAACTTGCAACTCAAATTTTCTTTTAAAACATGCTATGTTTGGCTCTGGCTTTGTTTTTTGGCTGTGAATCCAATGTTGGGTGTGGAGTTAGTAAGATATGACAAGTTTTGGAGTTGGTAATTGCTGCAGTGATTGCTCTAGGAAGTTGGCGGTTGTGGTTGCTACCTGAAATTTTTGCAAAGATCTCCTAATAGCATATTTAATAAATATTGTATTGTAATATTCTTGAATACAATCTGAATAGTTCTATTGTTTGTTGACATTTTTCTGTGAGGGTTTCCTAGGTTAACTTCTGTGTTATTTGTTATTTCTTTGCTGAACTTTTTAAATTTTGTAACTTTGTAGTAACTCTTCTGTGAAGATTAAGTGGGATTGTGTTCATTATTCCCTTCAGATAGTCTCGAGTCTCAGAATATGATTGGCTGTACAATGTTAATTTCTTAGCTCTTAATCTTTGGTCATCCAAATGTTGGTTTGATTTCTTCTATAAAATTTAAATGGTTACAAAAAAATATTTTTGAAGCAAGATAATAAACCAGTATGTTAATTTTTATGTTTATATTCCGAAAATAACACCTGATAGCTAACTATCCCAGTAGTTGATCTAGTTCTTCTCAGATTGCTTCCGAGCATAATAGATTAAACAGATAAAAAATTCAAATGGCCTGAGAAACAAAACTTGAGTGTACTGTTGAGAGAGTAGAGTTTGGAACCAAACAATAGGAAACATTAATGCTCATATTTTGTCTAATTAAAGTTGTGCTGAACAAAGACATACTAACTTAAACAAAGAAGATATTTAGAAAGAAAACAGCGACTTCTAATACACAGTTCAAACAGGCTAAACCATGGTCCTTCTGATCCATCTGAGACACTGACCATCTCTGAAATCCTTGTGTTATGATTTAAATCCCTGGTGTCCTCCTGTCCAGCAGGAGTTGGCATGCACACAATATCCTTCCTGCCCCACTTGATTGGTATTGCTCTGTAATTATTATTGTACTTGCTTGGGGGTTTACCCCTTTTTTAAGGTTAGCCCCCATTTGTGTTTCTTTTGTCTAGAGCCTCATTCTTTGCCCTAGTCCTTTGCTATTGTACCAGCTATATGTTCCAGTTCCATTCATCTATTTTTGGTCATTTGTTGACATTAATGATTAATTGTATTTTACTTCTGTAAGAAATTGCATTATCAGCAGCATTGAGCCAAGGGCATTGGTTTATCGATTCATTTTCCGATAAATGCTTGTAGAAAGAAAAGACTTTATTATGGGAGAATGCATCAGAACTCCAAGTTCATATGATTTTTCATACAATTGTAAGAGTCAACTTTGTGGTGGACAATATTTTCCAAAGGATTTGATGCTCAGATCTTGGATCTACACAAGTTTGGATTTTCTTGAAAATATGAACTTTTGTGGTTTAACTTCTTTACACATGGCTTTCCTCTTTTTTTATGGCTTTGGGATTTTCTGCCCTGTTTGATGGGTTTAGAGTAGTCCTCAAGATCTGGAGAACAAAATACAAAAGACTGGGTGTTAACCCCCACTCCCTCCCAAACAAAATTGAATTAAACTGGGTCAGGATGTTGGTCAGAGGAGATACAGCAGGGGACTTGTCTTCCTTATTTTCTCACACATGTAACCACAACTTGGAGAGGAGAAAGCCAAGCCCTTTCCCTTGTGGGGACTAGCAACAGAACCATAATATTTTCTTTTCACCCTACTACCAACCCCATTTATCAAACTGTGCTAGAAAGAGACTTAGGTTTAAATGCCTGTTTTATGGGTGATTTAAGAATTGCAGGTTGGTTATGGGGTGTTATAAGTTTTGATGATCTATCTTAGAAATGCCAGCAGGAAGAAAGGAGCATGAGTAGAGCCACTAACCTTAATGCCACAGCAGATTGTGTCTACAGGCACAGATGATATTCTGTAATGTCTATGAATGATTTTGGTCTCTTTCATTGGCATGCAGTCTGCCACAAAGATGCTATTTTAGTCAAAATAGCCATGGGCTTTGAATAAATGGACATACAAGAGACAGAAGGAGTTCCCCAAAACATGATTACTTCAATTACATGACCAAAAACTGAAAAATAGTGAATAAGAAGTTTATCAAGATATTAACTTTATGCTTCTATTTCTAAAGCTTTAAACAACACAATTTGTTTCAAGTTTGATTTATTATATTTCTTCTTCTCAAAAAATTATGGCTCTTCAAAATGTAATTGCTGATGTAGTTTGCCAAATTATTTTGTATTGAAATTGTTAGGCCCTACTTATATTATTTTTCTGGGCCCCTTTACCTTGTCTACCTCTTGTGCCTCTAACAATGGTATTGCCATTATCAAATTTTAGAGTCTCAACTTTTGAGCTCTGTAAAATATCAAATTCTAATTATTTATGACAGAAAATAGACGTAACTTTGTTACAGTTGCAAGCTATTTATTTATTTTTACTCCTTTTGTGCAGATTGGTACAAACAATGGATTATTCGGTTATAGTGTTTGATACTGCTCCAACTGGCCATACATTACGATTGCTACAATTTCCTTCCACTTTAGAGAAAGGGTTAAGCAAAATGATGGCACTTAAGAACAAATTTGGAGGTCTAATAAGCCAGGTATTAACATTGTTCTTGCAGGGGGTTGCTAGTTGCTTCACTTTTGATAGATTTATGAGTTTATCATCTTGCAAATGGATTAAAGACGATGGAATATGTTAAAGAAGGTTGAATGCATCATCTTTCACATGAATAAATTTACTTTTATAATCAGTTTAAGGTGACGATGTAGTTGGACTACAAAGTTCACCATAATGAGAAGCACATTGAGTATCCTTATGTTCTTTGTAATTTGAACTTTAACTTGTAAATTGTATATCATAGAAATTTTGAAATTTGAATTGCCTTTGTCAAAATGATGTGTGGTTGTACATTCACCATCTCTAGAAAAGACATGTCACTCCAAAAGAATATGTTAAGTACATTAAGTATTTACTATAGCTTGAAATAAAGATAAATTTTTAAAAAAAATATTACTTTTGCAATGAACATGCATTGCACAAAGAAGAAAACAATTAATGTGGAAAGAAGGAAAAAAGGGCGAGAATGACGTTTATAGAAATTAATTTAGGTTCCACCAAGTTTTTGGGACGAGGACAACAAGGAATTGGGAGATGTGCTTTTGGGGAGGATTTTTTGATGCCATATTTGGGGAATAGAGGGGATGGCAAAGGAGATGGCTATATAAAAAATAGGGAAATTTTTTAAAATATAAGGAAATTTCTAATATCCATATGATACATTGATAAGGCATTCATCATATTGACATATATATTATAGAATTCTTAATACACAACAAAAGAGTTCACATGAGAGTCAAACAAATTAATATTAATAAATATTAAATGTCAAAAATTAAAATTTATTGCTTCCATAACTCATTGTCAATGTGCATATTGTATAAAATTAAAAATAGTAATACAACAAAATGACCAAAGGCAGCAAGTGTGAACAACAAATTTCAAAATGGCAAAGTCACAAAAACATAGTGATAGAATGTATGAGGCTGCCCCTAATTGGCATTTGCCAACACTACATCAAAATCAGAGTTTGACTCTGAGTCACTACCACTATTAGGGATTGCATTATCTAATGGAAATCCAACCAATCCCTCTTGTGTTTCCTCTTCATCAATCTAGGTAGTGTCTTTTGGATAAAAATCCCATCATAAGGATGGAGTTTTTCGATACTTTGAAGTCTAACAATCTTGGAGTTTCAAAGCACTATGCACGACCACCCTCTTCTCTACTTGTCTATAGGTCAACCTATTCCTCATGATAGAGTGAATGCAGCTGTATGTGGACCAATACCTCTCTACAGTAGAGGAACTAGAAACTTGTGAAAGGAGGCAAATAGTGAGCACCCTCAACTTTGGTGTATCCTTGCCACGCCATATTCACTATCCAATACGATTTGTTTTAGCTAATGTAGCTCTATCTATCTTCACCTCAGGTTTTCTGAATGTTGAAACATGAAGATTAGTAAAGGCAAGCTATTGTTTGCGAAGTAAACTTTACTCCTCAATTGAATACATCTTTTGAAGGGCCTTCATTAACCCTTCTTTTACCCCTTCAACATCACTAGGAGGCAACCTACCAGCCTTTAGTGCATGCTCCTCAATATGATCTTAGGCACTTGATTTGTTACAGTAGAGGAACTGGAAACTTGTGCAAGGAGGCAAATAGTGAGCACCCTCAACTTTGGTGTATCCCTGCCATGCCATATTCACTATCCAATACGATTTGCTTGAGCTAACGTAGCTCTATCTATCTTCACCTCTGGTTTTCTAAATGTTGAACCATGAAGATTAGTAAAGGCAAGCTATTGTTTGCGAAGTAAACTTGATTCCTCAATTGAATACATCTTTTGAAGGGCCTTCATTAACCCTTCTTTTACCCCTTCAACATCACTAGGAGGCAACCTACCAGCCTTTAGTGCATACTCCTCGATATGATCTTAGGCACTTGATTTTTAAACTAGTTTCATTTTCAACCAAGGCTTTAAAAGCTTTAAGCTTCTCAAATGCTTTAGATTTTTCTCTTAGGAAAGTAACCCATGTCATTCTAGAGTAATCATCAATAAGCAACATAAAGTAACTTTCACCTTGCAAACTTTGTGTTCTTGTAGGCCCACAAAGGTTTGTATGGACAAGTTCCAATGGCTTCGTTGTTGAGTACTCTTTTGACTTGAAGCTTGCTCTTGTTTGTTTCCCATGCTGACATTGCTTGCAAAGAGTATTTGAGGGTTTAGCAATCTTTGGCATATCTCTCAGGGCTTGTTTGGTACTGATTTTCACTAGATTATCAAAGTTCATATGGCTCATTCTTCTATGCCATAACCAACTTTCATCTGTTTGTCCCATATAACATTTTTATCTCTTGATCTCACTGAGAATGTATAGGTTGTTTGCTGTTCTATTTGCATCAACAACTATTTTTCCTATACTTGCTTTCCTTATCTCACAACCTTGAGCATGAAATGTAAGGGTGTGTCCTTGATCACACGTTTGACTAACACTAAGAAGATTATGCTTCAAACCATCAATGTACAAGACATTTTCTGTTTTTGTCTTTCCATTGTCAAGACTAAGAGTACCTTTTCTTATTATCCTTGCGGTAGCATTGTCTCCAAATTTTGCCATGTCTTTGTTTACTTCCTTCAAAGTGAGAAACTTGCTCTTGTCCCTTGTCATATGGGTTGAGCATCCATTGTCAATGTACCATTGATTTCCTTCATTTTGAGCATGAAAAGATGTTTGCACCATAGAAGCATAAATCCTCAAAAAATCGCAAAAAATACCGATATTTAATTTTTTTTGGGTGAAACCATTTTTTCCCCAAAAAATCCCCAATTTAATCAGCCGTGATTTTCAACGATTTTTAAGGGTTTAAATCGTGAAAAAGTCGCGTAAAAATTGCAAAAGAAATTGCCCAACCAACTTGTCATGAAACCCTAACCATGTGAAATCACTATTTAATTGAGTTTTTTCATTGATTTTTAGCACAAAATTGGCCATTGGCCATTGGGATGCAGTTCACCATCAAAGATTTACTAGATTTCATTAGGTTGCTGAGGCAAATCGCACGTAGGCGACCTTGAATGGATATATTTCTAATAGATGTTGAGGACATTAAAACAGATACATGTTTTTTGGTATGCTTCTACATTTGATGTTAAGGACATTAACATGGAATGGTTAAGAGATGTGCTGTTTTTTTTCTCTATATTCGACACTACTGTCATTTGCCTTAGGCTTGTAGTAATGCTTTCCATGTATATAAATCTAAAGACAGAATTTAGTGGGAAATAATAGACAATATCATAAATACTAAGTAAGACTTCTATCTTATTTAACATATCTGAACCTTATAAGAGTACTTGCCAAAAGTAAATATAGAAAGTCAAACTAAACTGAAATGAAACTCTATTGGCTTGGTATCAACCTAAAGAGGTTTGTTTTCTTTCAATTCTTGTGATCCAAACTATTCAAAAGATTTTAACATTTCAATTGTCCAGAATAATACCAAGGTGGTTGTTTAGATTATCAAGGTCAGGTTGGGACAAATTTCCTTTTCAGATGCTAACAAAGTGTGATAATTTGGAGCTTCAATTTGACACTGGTCATCAAGTTTTAATGACAAGTGTGTAGGGTAGTGACAATTGTATAATCAAGTGGGAAGTATAAGTATATACATATTAGTATATAGACATTGTGGAACCGGAATCAAAATGGTTCCTATTAAAATGATAACAATCAGCTTGTAGTGCTGAAAAAAATGAATGTAGCAGTATTCTATATCAAAATGAAGGATTGTTTTGTTTATATTTAAATTTTCTATATATTTTGCAGGCTTAATGTTTTGTTAATTGGTGAAATTCATTGCTTAAATGCATGCCCTACACTTTTTTGGGAATTACATTCTATTTAGGATCTTCATATACATGGAGGTTCAAAAGGCTTGCAACAAGTACAATAGCAATACATGAATTCTTTAGAGATATATAGTGTAGCATTCCATGCAAGTTAAATAGGTATCATACAAACTAATACATGCCTTGAGAAAAGTCATGCCTTAGTCTTGTAGGCTTATTTTAATCCCTCCCAAAGCAGGCCTCATATATTTTCTCTTTAACAATCCAGATAGATTTCAGCAGCAACTGTCCCATTGAAAGGGAATGTTCCTCGTGCTTTGATTTTCCAATGGAACTTATACCTATAATCTTTCAAATTCTCAACTCAAATTCAATCAATGTTTTTAACTCCATCCAATTATATGCAAAATCAAGGAAAATTTACTCAAATAATAATAGCTAAAATTGTGGCTCAAATAGTTGCTCTCTTCTTTTGTACTAGCAGGCCTTTATTATCTAATGGTATAATATTTAACACTCCCTTTACTCTTTTACAAATCTGCTAAAATAGTTATTAATGAGAACATTTCAATATCATTTATGGTCTTTTGAGATTTAAGATTTTGTTTCAAACTCATTTTCTATCACTCTATATTGAGCTATTTGATTCAAAACCTATTAAGCTGAACTGTGCAATTGCTTCCTTTGTCATATTTGTAATGTCCCTTTTTGGAATATTCCTAAATTTAGGCCTTCAAAACAATAATAATCACTAAAAACTGACATTAGTAATAACCACTATCAACTTTACAATAATATTCAAATTAATACATAAAATATTATAATATTGAGAGCAATACATCATAGTTGAAACATCATAATAGTTAGATCTATAGTTCATAGCATCATTAATGATTATTCCAAGGCATATTCCTATAGCCAATCATATTAGGAATCCACTTGAAATGTTTGCAAACTGCAATCTCAAGGATGGTTGTCCTTGTATTGCGAGAGCATGGGTGGATCCTCGTCCATCCATCTCAGGGTGGCATACTTGAGAAGATTCTCAAGCCTAGGAGCACTCATCTGCCTCCTAGTCCACGAATATGGCAGGATCTCAAGTCCACTCCATCCTCCTTGATCAAGCCCACAAGCACTCATTCGCCTCCTAGCCCACGGACACTCTATCTTGGGATGGCGTGCTTGATAACATGCATGGAGACTGCCTTCCTCAACAAGCCTAGGAGCACTCATACACCTCCCAGCCTAGGAGCACTCCATCTCAAGGTGGCATGCTTGATGAAGGAAAAGCCAGTATTTCACCTCTCGTGAACTCAGAAGGTTGATCGACCTCCCTATTTGCAAAACACTTCTAAAAATTCAAAATAGATTGCTAAAGGAATCTACTGTATTCATTGGTAATAAAATATCATAATGCAATTATGATCTATATATCTCAAACTTACTTCCCAATAATATTCTTGCTGAAACAATTTTTATTTCCAATAGATATCTTATATTCCAATTTCTTATTTTCCTTTTTCCAATAACATTTACTTGATGCTTTCTCGACAAGGAAATGATCTCCCTTTTATATCTTATTATTGAGGGAGCCACAACCTTTCATATTTGAAAGAGTCACAACCTTTCACATTAAGAGTCACAAACTTCCACATTAGAAGGAGTCACATCATATTTATTCTTAATTGATTGATTGAATGATGTTATGGATGTCTTTCTCAAGTGAAACACTCTCCCTTTTCTATCTCAAGTTTGAGGGAGTCACACCTCTTCATGTCAATAGTTAAAACCCTTCATCACTGCATTTGGAGAATAATAATTTAATTTTAAATAAGTTAAGTTGCTAGTGCTGCTGTCTATTACTTGTAATCTGTCATAATCATTCTTTTCCCTTTTCTTTTCCTTCTAGATCTACCTTCCTTATATACCTTATCTTGCTCAAGGGGAACAACTCCTCATATGCTGGTTGACCATTCTTAACAACTTAATCTTTATTTAATGCCAGCTTGATGTAATATAAATTATCTTTATTGATTTCTTTTGAAACATAGGCTGCAAGCATTTAGGAATTGAGCACGACATTACTATATTTCTCTTTCAAATTCTTCATATAGTTCTCTTTGACATTGTTCTAGAAATTGCAAGTACTGTTAAATCACAAATATGAACCAGTTGATTCCCGTTTTGTAATTTATGATGTCTACTCAACAAAGGATAACTGTTTTTCTAATGACTATCTTGAGCCTTAGGATTTTGACATCCTAGAAGCCAACTTGGATAGTCATGAGGTTGAACGACTAAGGAGAGGCTTTGAACTAGGAGCTTCATCATCAGGACCTACAACCCTCTAGCATAGCTCTATTTGTAGTAGCAAGAGTCATTGGCTACGTTTGCTTTTTTGAAACTTTGTACTTAGTTTATAAGTTGACTTTGTACAAACTATATTGTAATTGAAACTTCTATCAATTGTAACCATCTACTTATTATTTATGCACTATGAAGTATGCTTTGTGCAATGCAATGTAATCAACGATATGAATACAAACAAGAAAATCCTGTTTTCTACAATTCATGGGGTTAATATCTCTATGCTATGGAAATGCCCTTAAATTTTTAAAAAAATAGTTTTTGTCTCTTTTTCTACAATTTTTTACGTTTTTTTAAATCCAATTTTTTTCTGATTTTTAAAAAAAATCTTATACTTTTTGTTGCAGATTTTTTCCCCAAATGATTTTTGCTGCTATGGTTTGCACAAGCATAGATTTCTCCTTCTTTTGTTTTTTGTTCTTGCTTCCTCTTCCAAACTTTTGGAGATTCTTCCTTTTGCTTGCCAATGGTATCCATCTTCTTGTTTTGTCTAGGAGGTTCCACAAAACCACTTCTACAAAAGCGTGTTGTATGACCATAGTTGTTGCACTTATAGCATATAATGTTGTAATCCATTAGAGGAGCAAATAAATTTTAGTTTCTATTTAAGAACCCAAAATTATTTCTTGTATGTACCCTACAATTCGTTGCTTTATGACCAAACTAATTATAGAAAAAACAATAACCAAAGAAGTAATTTTGGAACTTGGTCATGTGAGACTGTCTCAAAGGGAAATATCTTCTGAATGTATTTTTTTTCTCTTTTTCTTTGTAAGGAGTGTTGGTTTTCTAAGGAGCATTATTCTCTTTCTTCTTGTTGCTTTCATTATTGATGGACCCCTTGAGTGCATCTGTATAGCATTTGGGCTTTTCTTCATTCATCTTCTTTTGTGACTTTGTAGCCTTTGGATTTGGATCTTCTTTAGTAGTCTTTGATTTTCTTCAAAGCCAAGGCTAGTCATAATGAATGGTGACCTTTGGGAATTGATAATATCATCCAATATTTCGGTGCTCTTCTCAAACTTTATGCTTATGTTCAATTGAGTAGTTGTTTTCTCTAGTTCCTTTCTTAAGGAAACAATTTCAGATTCTAGCTTCTCGTAGTTTTCTTCCTTTGTCTTTAGCTGAATTCTCATCTCCTCTTCTATCCTTTTTGCCTCTTCAAGTTGAGTCTTTAGGCTGATGATACTCTATTTTGATTTTTCAAGGCTTTGCAACATTTTTTCTCTTTGATTCTTAAAGGCTTTGCATCATTTTTGCTCTTTGATTCTTCAAGGCTTTGTGACATTTTTGCTTTTGAATCATGATCCTCTTCTTAATATTTCTACAATTGCAACTTTTGTTTCAAATTCTTTTTCTTAAGCTTCTTGATTTCACTTAAGGCACAAATGAGTTCTTCTTCAAGATCCACTTCCCCATCCATTTTGACAATTTCTTCCTCTTCTGAATCCATCTTTTCTTTTCTTTTGTTTTTCATTTTCCTTGGCATCACTCTTTGCTTCTATTGCCTTGAAAAATGTTTCTTCTCAATCACTATCAAAGATACTTTCATCACTCTCCTCAGATGAGCTACTAACCCCTTTGGAGTAGAGGCTTTTCTTGTGCTTATGAAAGTTCTTTTCATGTTTACCTTGTTTGTAGCCTTTTTTGTATTGATGATGTTTGCTCCTTTTTTGTATTGATGATGTTTGCTCCCTTTCTTTATGTTATGATCTTCATCATCACTACTTTTATTTTCTGCATATGGACACTTAGCAGCAAAATGTCCTACTTTTCCACAGTTAAAGCATTTAAAGGGAAGCTTACCTTTGTATTTACTAGATCCTTTCTTAAGCTTTCTCACAAAATGAGCTTCTTTTGCTTCTTGCTGTGATGACATTTCTTTTTCAATTCTCATTTTATATGCCGTGAGGATCCCATGCAATTCATCCATAGTTAATTTATCTAGATCCTTCATTTCTTCAATGGTTGAAACTATTGCATCAAATCTTAAGGGAAGTGATCTTAGCACCTTTTGCACAATCATTGACTCTTCAACTATTTCACCAAGTTCTTTGATGGTGTTGACAATTTCATCCAATCGAAGGAGATAGGCTGTGTGTGATATTTTCTTTGTCTTTCATTTTCAAACCCGCGAATTGTCTTCTATAGGTTTGGAGCTTAGCCTTCTTAACTTTGTCATCACCTTCATAGATGTGTTTAAGTTTGTCCCAAATTTCTTTTGCCGATTCACAATGCATCGCCTTGACAAACTATGATTCTGATAGACCACACAAGATAGCGATCATAGCTTTTGCATTGTTTTCACTAGCCTTTTGTCCAGTTTGATCTATCGGTGGAGATTTTGGAGCTGTATAACCATTCATTAGTGTTTTCCAAACATCAAAGCCAAGAGCCAATTGATAAGTTCACATCCTTATGCTCTAGAATGCATAGTTTGTTCCATCAAAAAATGGAACTTTGTTTGAGGAGAAACCTTCTTGACTAGCCATGTGTACTCCCGAGATCTACCTTCTAGCGGTTAGACTATCTTTGAAGGAATTGTTGACATTTCATGCCACCCTTAGATGACCCATCATTGATAACCGATCTAAGAGATCCTACATGGGCCATCTTGCACAAATTTTCCTTGAAGGTTCCTAAAATTGGCTAAGTCCTAGAGTTTCAGGTTTTCGGGCTGTCTCTTACTCGCTTCCTTCATGCCTTCTCCATCGCTCCTCCTTTCCCATCTTCCTCTAAGTCTTTTGGGTGTCGGCCTTCGCCCTTACCCTTTACCCTTTACCAATTTCTAAAGGTAAGCCTCAGGCCCTACCTTCGACCACCGAAGCTCAATTAAGTTTCAAGACTTGTCTAAGTCTTGGTTTGTTAGACTTCGGGGGTCGACCTTACCTCTTTCCTCTTCCCTTGCGCTTTTCTTCTATCGGCCTTTGGCCTTTGGCCTTCACCCTTGCATCTTACCTCTTACCTTCAGGGTTAAGAGGTAAGGCTTCCCTCCGATTTCCGAAAGATTGTTTTTTTGGCTTTCAGTCATTGCCTGGACTTCTTCGGAATGTTGAAGGGACTTCTTTGGTCTCTTCGATATTCTTTTGTCTCTTCGATGAGGTTCCTTCGGAATGTCAAAGAGATGACTTCTTCCGTCCAGCCGATTTTCACTTGTCTCTCCGATAGCTGCTTTTCAAAAAATGACTAAGTGTCATGTTTTGAGTTTCGGGGGTAAGTCTTTCCCCTTACCTCCGATTTTCGGAGGTAAGCTTTTCCTCTTCCCCCGATGCTTCCTTTCTTCTTCGCGCTTTGCTCCTCCTTTCTTCTAAGCGTGCAGTAAGCGATAAGCTTGACACTCGACCCCCGACGGTGTGCAATTTTCGGTGCTCTGGACCATTTAATTCATAGGCTTGTGAAGGCTTCCTTTCGGGCCCAACGCTTTGACCTTCCTGCGGATTTGGCGTGTTTCTGGACGACATTAATGTGCAACCACTTTCGAGCACCCATATTTTTATCCTGAGCTTCAAGGACAACATTTATTGCTCTTTAGACTTCTCCAAGTGGATTGTATGTGTGCCCATGCTCATTCATTGTTGTTGTTTGTCCCTTCTAATGGATCCCTTACCCAAATCGCTGATTTCATGGGGGATTTTTGATGACTTTTCCAGGCAAATCTTCACGGTAGGGTGGATGGTGTGCTGGCCTTGTCTTCTCCAGGCTCTCTTGGCACAGTTTTCATGAGTAGATATTTCTTTGAATAGATATTTCCTTGATCAGATCTCTTTGACTGCTAACCCTAGCTAGGTTAGGGTTTAAGTTGTATTCATCTACGTTATGCTTGATCTATAAAATCAAGACTTGTATATTTTCTAGGGTTCTTCCTCTGGCTCCTCTGGGGTTTTTCTTTTGTAGTCACTGTATTTTACACTCTGCCATTGTACAAATTGGCTTTTTTGCCTCTACATTAATGAAATCGACCAAGCTTTCCTCTTTTTAGCTCTTTTGTGTTTGAGTAAGTTATTACCTTCATATCTGAGTTTTTATTGTATTTTCATGTGTGCATGTTTGTGTTAAATGGTTTATAGTTGCTAGTTTGAGAAACCTCTCTTTCCTTCCAACACCTTGTCAAATCCTAACCTTCTTGTATGCCTTTGAGAATTGACCAAACAGAGAGTTGTGAAAGTCCCCTTGCCCCTCTTTAGTGATGTATTGAGCAGTCTAAGTCAAGAAGAAACAACCTTCTATCTTGGTGTACCACCTCCATTTCGCTTTCATGCATTCCTTCTCCCCTTTTCCCCTGTGAGCTGTTAGAATAGGATAGTGGTAGGTTTTCATGTTTTGGGTTAGACTAGCACATTGCACTGGGATTGAAAAAGGAAGTCAGCCTTCTCCGGAGATTCAACCTCATACGCACAAAGGTCCCACACCTTGAGGTCGTTTCCATTGTGTCATTAGAACACTGGACTCTTGTTTAGTAGGGTGCAGTTTTATGTGACAATAGGAACCTGCTTTGATACCAATTGATGAGCACACTCTTATATTAAGAGGGTGGGGGGTGAATCAATATAAGATTAACTTTTACTTATTTAAAATTCAACAACCACAATAATAGCAATCACACAAGATCTAACAAATAAAAGACACAAGATTTACATGGAAACCCTTTTGGAAGAAAACCACAGAGAAAAGACTGCTTGGATCTACTGTCCAAATTCAGCCACAAAATAAAATTATCTTACAAAATTTATAGGCACCAATCCACTGGAGACACCAATCCCCACTACTAAGCACCAACTTAGCAAGAGACATCAATCTCTTCTGATAGGAGGCACCAACCTCCAAATAAACAAAGTTTTCGTCTTTTTAAATAAATCTTCTTCAATGGATAACAATCACTTGAATTTCCTTCACAAGATCTGCCTTTGATAAAATATTTATTTTGCTTTCCTCACAAATTCTGCTTGTGTTTGATTCTGTCATATAGCAACAAAAATCTTTTGGGGAAAAAATCGGGAAAAAATCGTGAAAAAAAGGGGTAAAAATCGGATTAAAAAAAACCCTAAAAAATTGTAGAACAAGAGATAAAAACTTTTTTTTTTGAAATTGAATTGCATTTCCATAGCATAGAGATATAGAGAGCAAATAAAATAAAGAGTTTAACTAATGAATTATAGAAAATAGATTTTTGTAGTTTATATTCATATCGCTGATTACATTCATTGCATTGCACATCTTTCAAACTCAAAGCATTACTTCACATTGCATAACTAATAACTAGATGCTGATAGATGACAAAATTTCAATTACAATATAGTGTTTTACAAAGTCAACCTAAGCATTTATGCAGTTACTTCACATTGCATAACTAATAACTAGGAGCAGCTGCCAATTGCATTAGCTTGTCATGGCATTCCATGAGACCACATTTTTGAGGCATTTTTTCAAACAGTTCACTGCCTTGTCTATGCTACGACATTTTTCATACATGTCTACCAAAGCATTTTATCAAACAGTTCACTGCCTTGCTGCTATGGCTAAAAGCCTAAAACAGGTGCTTTCGAACAAGCTATGGATGCTTGGAAAAAATCTATCAAAGCATATAGTAAGCAATAGCATAGACAAGGCAGTGAACTGTTTGAAAAAATGCCTCAGAGAAATGTGGTCTCATGGTGATGGAATGCCATGATGAATGCCTATGGCGATGGATTGTCATGACAGTCCATCACCATGAGAACACATTTCTTTGAGGCATCTTTTCAAACAGTTCACTGCCTTGTCTATGGTACGACATTTCTCATACATATCTACCAAAGCATTTTATCAAACAGTTCTCTGCCTTGCTGCTATGGCTAAAAGCCTAAAACAAGTGCTTTTGAACAAGCTATGGATGCTTTGAAAAAATCTATAAAAGCATAATAGTAAGCAATAGCATAGACAAGGCAGTGAACTGTTTGAAAAAATGCCTCAAAGAATTGACAAATTTTGTTTTCTTTGAGGCATTTTTTCAAACAGTTCACCGCCTTGTCTATGCTACCACATTTTTCATACATGTCTACCAAAGGATTTTATCAAACAGTTCACTGCCTTGCTGCTATGGCTAAAAGCCTAAAACAAGTGCTTTCGAACAAGCTATGGATGCATGGAAAAAATCTATCAAAGCATAATAAGCAATATCATAGACAAGGCAGTGAACTGTTTGAAAAATGCCTCAAAGAAATGTGGTCTCATGGTGATGGAATGCCATGACAATCCATTCATCATAGCATTCCATCACCATGAGACCACATTTCTTTGAGGCATTTTTTCAAACAGTTCACTGCCCTTGTCTATGCTTTTTTTCATACGTGTCTACCAAAGCATTTTATCAAACAGTTCACTGCCTTGCTGCTATGGCTAAAAGCCTAAAACAGGTGCTTTTGAACAAGCTATGGATGCCTGGAAAAAATCTATCAAAGCATAATAGTAAGCAACAAGCTATGTTCTCATCGTTTTTATTTTTTCTGCGTGAAAATCAGCACGATTTTATTCGTGTTTTTTTATAGGTTTTAAACACTTTTTTTTGGCGATTTTGCAGTTTTAAATGCGAAAAAATTGTTTACCAAAAGGTCAAAGATTTTTTCAATAAATCGGGGAAAAAATCGTCCAGCCTGCAGATTTTTTAAAAATCGCGATTAATCGGGTTTTTTTGCAGATTTCTGTTTCTATGGTCACTTTGAATGATAAATCTTTATTCCTCGCTTGCCTCCACACTTCTTATTCTCTTTTTATACCTTCTCACATCTCTTGGAAAGGGTGTGATTTCTCCCAAGGGAGACAACCTCTCCAAGGGCGGGGTCTATTTCAAAAGATGGTGCCACTTTTATTTTAAAATATTTTTATGTATTATTTTATTGGGTGCTAAACATGGGTCGGCCCATTATTTAAACATTAATTTAAATTTATCTTACATATCACAAACAGGGATGACTTGGTAAAGGGTGCCAAAATAGAGGGGGTCTGCCAGCATTCCTTAATGATCATAAACTTGTCTTTAATGCCTTGGAATGATGCGATCTGCCCTTGAATAATGGAGATACGAAACTGATTTTGTCTGGTCATTGGACAGCGATTAGTGGCCTTTGGCCTTAATACTTTGAATATGATTTCTTTCTTTGAATGCTCTCCTTGCCTTTGACATCAATGACAATATTGCCAATAGTAAGTGGTGCTTTTAATATATAATGAGAAAATGCAATGAGTGGGGGATTGTGGTTTAGTCATTAGTGTGCACAACCTACACCAGGATAATTATATGTATAATCATTTTCTGCAGCATTTATATATTCATGTCTAGGGTTTTTCCTATGTGGGTTTCTCACCCTAGTTGGAATCTTTGGTTGTCAGGCTTTTACTATTTTAGCTTTTATCATGGAGCCTCTGGCCCTGTTCTGATGTTGGAGTACATTTTTGGCAACTAGATGGTTTGAGAACATGGAATTTTTATCTAATAATGTGCAACTATGGGCCTGCTTGAAATTACCAATTTTAACTCTAATTCAATGTAAGTTTTGGAGTTAATTTAATTCAATGAAGGGCAGCTTTTCAGGCTCTGCAAATCAAGTCAAAATAAACATTTTGTGGAGGAAGGGCTAAAAGGAGTTGATTCTTAGATTACCAGTCAGGTAAAAATTGTACAGAATATGATAATTTTTTAGGGAGATGTTTTAATGTTAAACTTCTAAAAATTCATAAACTTCACTTTCTTGTCAGGGCATTATCATCTGTAAGTGACGGCATTTGCTTCTCTCATGAAGGTTTTCTTTCTAAATTATGTTCAAGATTCTTTTAAGCTTGTGGGTTTTTGCTGAGGAGTGAATCTTGGCAGAGAGTGATGCACAGAAACTCTTTTTATCATTCTCTTATTTGTTCTGATTTTAACTTCCGATTTTCATTTGTGTTTTGTGATTCAATCACTGAAACATATGGTTGGATTGGTGGCTATAGTCTCTAAGTAGTTTTGAAGGACATAGGAATATATGTAGTATTATGTCTATGATAGGCACAAAAATCTAAGCAACTCCTTGAATTTTTTATGGATCACATGTGAGATTTATATATAAGTGATCAGGTTACTTAGAGGTACAAATTACCCTGCTAAAATGATTAATCTAGTTTATATATGGCCGTATTCATTGGTTCAATATGGATATCGTATGGTCACCTGTTAGTCTTAGATTCTATTAGGGGGTGATGACTCTTATCTTGATATTGGGATATCAGTCATTGATATTATAAATATATGGTTTGCAGTCAAAATTACTGGAAAGCAACATTATGCCTTGGTAATCATTATGGGTTTATAGTTTGACACATGTTTAACCATTTGAAAACATTTTGGTAAATAATCAATCTTTTGTGTAGCTCATGAGATATCCATGTACGGTAGGTTGTTGATGAAGCGTGTGGATCTTGCTGTCTTCCCATCCACATCTGTGCCATATGCACAAGACTGAAATATTTCAAATTAGATGTTTTACTATCAACAAGAATAGCTCGAGGGTGATTCTTCATTTCTGTGAGCCTGGTAGTTTTAATGTTTAATCTCTGTTAATGAGTCTTGAGTGTTGATGTTCATGCAGCGTCGGTCATCTCTTCCAGCCCAGATCGAATAAAGATGCCAATTAAATTGTAGCCTATTGGCTATTTAATTGATGATAGCGATTTCATGAAATGATGCGTCACTTATTAAATGATGATTAATATTTATTTAATGTGAGGAGGCTCGATTTGTTATGAGGCCAACTTCTTAAAGAGTCACATACTTTTCATTGGACGTGATTTATTGGAGAGACACATTCTTCTATATAGGCCGACTTGTCTTGAAGAGACATGACCTATCCACTCACTTGTATATATGATCGACACCCTTCATTGTTTCTCATTCATTCATTCCTATCATTGTTCATCATAAGTCGTCTATCATTGTGCGAATTCTGTAGAAGGTCAGATCGAGTTTTCTATGGAAGGCTGAAGTTATTATCTGCAGTTTGTTACTGTGGTTGCATCAGTTTGTTGTTCATCAAGTTCGAGTTTCTCAAGTGTGAGTTTGTCTCAAGAGCAGATCGTTGTTTTTTGTAGAAGGCTGAGATCTTTATCAGCAGACTGCTTCATTCTGTATCTGTGTTGCATCAGATTGTGGTGCATATATTTGGCCTTCATATTGGCCTATTGTAGAGGAGACAATCATTGTTAACATTCAATATATAAGAGATATATTGTTGCTGGGTTTTTCTCCGTCAAGAGGAGGGTTTTCCCAGGGTATCTGCTGTGTTATTGTGTTGAATTTTGAATTAATTTTCTGTGCTCTATTCTGATCATAAAACTAACAAAACTACTATTTATAAATGACTGTATTCTAATTTATTACTTAACATCCATTGACATCATAAATTCAAGTTAATTTATTATGTTATTAGGGTGACATAGTGCAATCATTATGTATACCAATTCTGAAGGTTGTTACACCATTCTTTTGATAAACTAGGCTTTGCTTGATATTCTTCTTATGATACTTGTCCCGAAGTTCACAATGTCCATACTTCTCATTCAAAGTGTCACAAAAATATAGTGACTGCATAGAAAAATGCTCATGTAATTGCCATTTGAGTATTAAGAAACTATTTGAAAGTTAAAAGTAAGAGATTTATAAGTTTTGTTTTAGTTGAGTTATATATTCGTGATTAGATGGTTAACTAATGTGAAGGTTATTTGAGTGCTAGGTATCTGGACTTTTTGGTGTAGATGATGAGTTTGGAGAAGATGCTTTAATGGGAAAACTTGAAGGCATGAAAGATGTGATAGAACAAGTCAACAAGCAGTTTCGGGATCCAGTAAACTTCGATCTTCATTTTTCTATTATATATTTTCCTTCCTCTGTTTTTGCTTATGGTTTCACATTTATAATTTTCCAGTTTCAAATGCTCTATACTGTATATGATATGATAATTTTAATGAAAAACTTTTATTCCAC
Organism: Sequoia sempervirens; assembly: GCA_007258455.2. Taxonomy (NCBI): domain Eukaryota; kingdom Viridiplantae; phylum Streptophyta; class Pinopsida; order Cupressales; family Cupressaceae; genus Sequoia; species Sequoia sempervirens. The sequence goes on from VDFB02042926.1 coordinate 166,953, forward strand.
CTTTGGAAAATTGTTAAAATTTTCTGCCTTTTAATGTTGGTTTTATTAATTTTTACCCCATTCTTCCCTTTCTAGCTCAATGTTCTAAGCTATGTTGTTGGCTCACTCAGAAAAACCCTGGATCTGGGTCCAATTCATTCTGTCTGGGTTCGCATTCTGGTGAGGGTGGCTGTAGGCAGAAGCTTTTTTAATTTAATTTTTTTTTCTTTATTTTTACTTTGTTTTTCTTTTTTGCTTTTTCTTTGCACTCTAATTTTTGTTTTGGTCATCATGTTTCACGGAAGAATTAAGAACGAAAAGGGCATACAATATTTTTGTTTTGGATCATTTAAATTTAAGATGCCATATAGTTTACCTTTAACCCACACAGATAAGGAACACGATCTTGGGTAGGGTCATAGATAGGGCTTGGAGCTCTTTCAGGATCTAGATGACTGCCGGTAGGTTATTGTTCCCACCACCAAGAATTAGCCCGACTTTCTTATTGAGGTGGTCTGCTGTGGTGATGAGGGCAGTCTTAATTGCTTCAGGAACCCACCACGGATAAGTGTTTTTTAGCAAAACAGCCACCGTGCTCACATGTGGAGTGGGCATTGATCTGCCATACATGATGTTGAACATTACTCTTCTGCTGCTGTTTCATGGAAGGAATATTAGCCGGAAGCTGATGAGTATATTCATATCAATGATGGTGTTTTGGTGGCGGTTTAATTATTGCTAGTGCTGCTGCTGTTTTAAGTCTGTATGCTGCTGCTCTTTCACTTTTAAATTTTTTTAGTGTTGGGGATTTATTCTGCTGTTGGGAGGTTTTATGGCTTGTCTTTTTTATGGAAAGTCTTTGAGTATATTACCTGGTGCATTTCTCTTTAAAAGGAGATTGTCAGTGACTTCATGTTATTAAAAATAACACATTTTACCTTTAAGCACCTTTTAAGTGTCCACACAAAGGGGATTAAGCTTTCAATATTGAAGTCCGTACAATCTTATTAAACTTTTATAGTTGTTTTGTTTATTAAATGAATGTTATTTGTCTAGTTAAACTTTATTTCTGTGTTTAGGATAAAGTATGTATATAATTACTATTTTTTCTGAAATGTTTAGACAAAAATCAAACATTTAAAAAGATTGTTTCTCATTCTTCATTTCTATGATGTATAAGGCTAATTCGCTATATGTTTTACAGGATTTGACAACATTTGTTTGTGTTTGCATCCCTGAGTTCCTTTCCCTTTACGAGACAGAGAGATTAGTACAAGAACTTGCAAAGTTTGAGATTGACACACATAATATAATCATCAATCAGATTCTTTATAATGAAGAAGGTATGCTATCTATCATATTATTTTTTTTTGCAAGAAGAGATTTGGTCATTATTACTTCAATGAAACTATGATAAGAGATGGCTATATTATTATAAGATATATTTATTTCTCTTAATGTGGCTGGTCACTCGGTACTTATTTTTCTTTTAAGCATATATGTTTAGATTTCATAAATGAGCAAAACTAGAGCAGTGATGTTTGTGCAAGCTTTAGGATTTGAAGAAACTTCAAAATTTTAAGTATAGAGTACTAATTTTAAAGCTTTAATGTTAGTAATTTGTAATTACTAATGAAAAGAGTGCAATGATTATGTAAGCAAGTAGAGACTTGTAGCTAAAATTCCTTGGCTCTACCGGAAAAACCTTTAAACTGTGTGGAGATTTACAATCCTTTCTTGAAAGTTGGAATAGTACCTAATCTGGGCCTTAGTCATTTTATCCTAATTCAAACCCAATGCATTCTTAACTGACATTGGTTTTAACTTGTTTTTAAGTAGAGATGAGAGTAATAAATACAAAAGATAATTAACTATGTTCCTGGTAGATGAGTGACAGCCAATAGATACACTTACCCATTTGTTTTCAGATTCTATCAAAGGCATGGGGCTTCCTGCCAGAGGGACCATTTTGGCTTTATTGACTTGAAATTTACCATAAGTTGTTCTATGTTTGGCTGTCTTTTCCTATCTTTTGCCTGCAGCGTTGTAAGTTTTGTCTTGTTCTACATGACTAGCAAAATGATTATAGCATGGAACTCATTAAGATTCACAGTGGTCATTATAGGATGCTACTGCCTTCTTGATGAAGCGTACCCTGTTATAGTCATTTTCCTTTAATAAGATCAATGATATTGTGACATTTTTGAGCATTATTAATGATGGACAAATGGTGAACATTTGCAACTTGTGAAGATTATCTAATTTAGATAATCTTTTGGATTAATTAAGTGTAACAAAATGTAAAATCGAAAAAAAATTCCATTTCTTATCACTTTGAGTCAGCTTAACGAAGACACTTTACCTACCCTGCTCACTTCCACTTAAACCGTAGTTAGATCACTCTGCCCGCTGAAATCCCAGAAAATTATACTGAACAGGCTTGAGGAAAATCTGTTTTAGTCAAAGGGCAATCTTTACACCATAAAATATCTTTACTACTTGAGCTTTATTACAAACTGAATTTATTTTGATTCATCCTGCTTGCATCCACTGTCACTATGATACATAATCATCATGTCCGAACCTGTGCTAGTGGGCGCACAGGAAAAACACTGTCAACGGAAGACTTCCTTTATTCTATCAAAAAAGTTGCTATTGAGCATAAAATCAATCTGAACTACATTACATTGCTACTGAGCACATTTAAATAAAATATACCATGCTGCTGGGCATGCAAGTGTAATTTCTGACATCCAAACAACGAAAGCTTTGAGCATTAAAGATTTAAAATTGTTTCTCTTTTCTTCTTTCTGTTTCACTGTATGCTCAGCCTAAAATCAAGAATCAATGGGAGATGCCACCATCAAAGCAGTCCGAGCTTGGAGAGATGTAAGATTCCTGATTATGATTGTGTAAATATTCTGATCTTATGAATTTCTGTGTACAACAACAAAACATGCAAAATATACTGAAAGCTGATTAACACTTAGACCCTTGTTGTATTGGAAAATAACTAGAGTCTTGAATGATATTATTCAAATCAGATGGACCTTAATGATCAACATACAATTGGAAATCTATCTAGATTGAGAAATAATGTTGCTGTTTACAATTAACACCGTGAATAGAGTAGTGACGTAGTCTGCAACTAACCCAAGTCTCCGCCTTCCTAGAGATCTGAAACTGCACTTACAGGATAAGAACTTGAGTCTTGCAATATCAGGTGAGCATGTGACTGGTCAGAACTCCTTCGTTGCCCAGATAGATGTGGCCGGGTTAGTTGAAATCTGAATAAGGCACCCTTGCCGCATACACTACTGAGTGAAGATGGGCACTCCAAGGATGATGGTCTGAGATGATGTTGATGGGTTGCCTCCAGATTGACGAAATGAGTGGCCTGCGGCCTTGTTGATATGTGAACCTTCCTAAATCCAAAGGAATAGCAGTCAGCTCCTGCTCTGATAAGTGTGAAATTAGACCAGAATTTTCCAGGTCTGATGAGAAATAACCTAAGTTACCGGTTCAGGTTCGGGGACGGGTGCGGGTACGAGAACCCGGTACGTGGGTATGTGAAATTTTTTTTAGGGGTTTGGGTACGTATGGTACGTGTGTGTATATGTATATATATATATACACAAAAAAAAAGAAGAGAGAAATATACAGAATTGTAAAACTAAATCATTTCATAGTATGATACTTGATCATTGATCAATGCCAAATGCCAAAGATAAATATTCACGATCATTGATCATTGATCAAGCAAGATTCATCATAAGATTCATCATACATTTACCCTGCCAAACACATTCCCAGGTCTGAGATATTTATAAACTCATTGTATTACTTGTAACTGCTGTTCATTCTATTATCTGGTGTTATAAATCAATGTATTTGCTGCTACAAATAGACTGTGAGAAGTTGTAAAAGATTATAACCTTGTCTCAGATTGAGTACAGACTTTCTTCTATCTGCTGTTAATTTTCTGAGGATTAACTTCATACATCAGCTCTAAACAGAACACAGGAAGTTCTTGCAATAAGTCTGAATATGTATTTCTGAATATGCTTGGTAAACTCAGTCCAATATTGAGTAGTATGTTTCAGATTTGGGTTATCAGATTTACTGTTAGTATCTATGGAGTGGATAGTAATGTTGTAATGCTGATTATCTGTTGTACTATTATCTACTGCAAATTTTTGAGGTTGCTGTCAATTCTGGTCGTTGTATGTAATGTATCTGCTGCAAATATAAGCTCAGTTTGTATTGCTGTGGTCTGGCATAGTTTTGGAATACTGTGATCTGCTCTTTGTTGGTTATTCTGAGTATGTACAGGTCTGATATTAATTTTTGAGTAGGTATCTATTGTGTATCAATCATATTTGAAAGTTGGAATGGCTTAGTATTGTTTCCCAGATTTGCCTCTGCATTACACATTGAATTATCACAATGGAAATCATCACTATGAAATGATCAATGATCAAGTACCATACTATGAAATGATCAATGCTGTTTTAGGGTTAGGAGGAAAAAAAATTATAAAAAAAAAGTTTTTTAATCAGGTTTGGGCCCTTTTTTTTAACTTGGCCCATGGGTTCGCCTAGGTTCGCCCGGGTTCGTGCTGGGTACGCACAAGGTGCGCGCCCAGCACTGTGGGTTCGCGACCCGCGAACCCTGGCGAACCCACAGTGCTGGGCGCACACCTTGTGCGTACCCAGCACGTACCCGCAGACAAACCTGAACCGGGTGCGTACCCGAACCAGGTTCGAGGCCTGCGGGTACGAACCCTGCAACATAGGAAATAACGGAACAAGGTTAGGGGTTTCGTCCTGACCTGGGTTGGCTGCTAGGATTTGTGTCCCAGCTAGCACTGTGAGAGGAAAATGCCAAAATCTTACCAATTTTCAGATCCAGCACCCAGCCAGCCACAGCAACTATATACCTGTTAGACGAAGGGTTTAACGGCCCAAAAGTTGGCGCCCTTTTTGAAATTTGAAAATTTAATATTAATTTATTTTTATTGATAATAAATATATAAATATTAGGTCAGTGTTAAAACCACTTTTGTGCAGCTAAGGTCGGCTTCAAGGGTGAGGGGACGTGACAAGAGATGCTTTGAAATAGATTAATCTTCTACCCTCAATTTACTTTCCCCAGGATACTGTCCACTCAACCGCAGTTGATCCCCCATAGTAGGAGATTAGCACAATATGCATAGCAGACTTCAGAAATGAAGCTGATATTAATCAACAAATTAACACCACGACTCTCTCTCTCAAATCTTATTGAACGTCAAGCTCACATTGCCACCAATTCATTTCAATGAAGATAGGAAACTGAATGGGCCAAATATAGAATAGAACTACCTATCTTCAACTTAATTACTGTTTCAAGATGAAAGCACAAAAAAATTGAAATTCTGAAGATTGTGTGCGAGCATCATTCTTGGGAAGGGACTATAGTTTTAAAAGCATAACTGCTGCCCTAAGCACATAAATTCAGTGTTACAGAACAAATTCTGAATCTCATGGAGTATGGAATCTTTTTAAGCACAATATTAGACTACTTGTTTCCTAATTCCATCTCCATCTTCTGAGTGATCGGGAACAAAGGGAGGGTGAATTGGCTTCTTAACTTCTTCAGACTACCCGATATTATTTGCAGTCTTTGAAGATTTATTTCAGGAAATCCAAATGTGGATTCATTTTGCCTTAAATTCCTGCATTTTTTGAAGATTTGCATGAATAGACTGAACTAAGTCACATAGTCTCCTAATGCCTTTCAGAATTTTGATACTTTAAATCTGGTTTGTTATACTGAAACTTTTATTTTGAGCAGGTGTAGAATCGAAGCTGCTCAAAGCACGTATGCGTATGCAACAGAAGTACCTTGACCAGTATTATACGCTATATGAAGATTTCCACATCACTTTACTACCACTGTTACATGAAGAGGTTCGTAAACAGTTACTGACTTGGTCCCTCAAATAATATTTACTATAACATATTCATTACCTCTATAGCATGATAATTCATATACTATGGTGAATTTAAATATTTGATACAGCACTTTCAGCTGTCAATCACACAATACGAATTTTTTTGAAATATTGTTTTACAGGTATGTGGAGTGGAAGCCTTGGAGCATTTTTCTATTAATCTTCTTACTCCATACAAATCATTTTCAGAGAAAAATATTTCAGCAGAAAGTCTAGAGGAGTTGGAACAAAGAGTATCCGATTTGCGACTTCAATTAAAAGAAGCTGAGAGCAAGCTGGACAAACTGAGAAAAGGGAAACAAAAAATGTAACAAGGCTTAATTTCCTAGTGTTCCAATGTCTTTCATAGTTTATTTCATCTAAATTCTTAGGGTTTATCATCTGTGGAAGCAAAACCTGGGAAAATTGTTAGGGTTTATAGTGAGAGTTGGTCCCCAATTCTTACGATATTTCTCCTCCAAGTCCAGCAGCCATAGTCTTAATTTGTCATTACATTTGTTGATTAGTATTTTTCAGCTGCAACATTTGCCTCAATATTCTGGCATTAAGATTTGTTGTGATTATCTCAATATTTGTTCAATCCTTGCATCTATTTCATGGGGGATCATTCAGTTCAGCATGCATGCTAAGGGAAGGAACCTGCAAGTCAAATCCATGAGACATGGGGATGATTTCTCTGTGTTAGAGAACATCATTCATGCTCCATGTCGAGCATTATGGTATGTCATAAATTTTTGGCCATTGCATTTATGTTCAGGCAATTAAATTTTGTAAAAATTTTTAATTAGCAGAAGGATTCTAATTTATGTTTTTGAAGCCTTGTTTCCAGAGTTGTATCTGAAGTTGTTATTAGTTCAAGTTGATTTATGAACATTATTCATAGGAAAATGGAGACAGTCTCGCCTCTATTTAAAGTAATCAGCTAGACTAAGTAATATTCAGTCTTGAATTTACATGTATTGAACTTCACTGTAACAACTGTAGCTGTTCAATGTACACATGCCAAAAACAATCATTTAAACCTTTTTCTTTAAGAGTATAACAAAAGGTGAGCTATAGAACTAGAAGTGATTTCACGGTACCATAAGCAATCGCCATAAATAGTTGCAAATATTCAAAGGATAGGACAAAAAGTAATGGGCTATGGAATTTAGGTCAATTTGCTGAAGGAAGAAAAAATGAATTGAAATTTGGTATATAATAAACAATATAGAAATCAGTAGATGAGGAATTTTATCATTTATCTATTTTTAACATGGAAATTGGAATGTAAGCACTTTAAGTCAACTCTAGCGTGAGATGCTTGATAAGGAACTCAAATGTTCATCTTAAGCAGCATGAGAAACATGTTCAGAGAAATTAAAATGATAAATGCTTAATGGTTGGCCATAACCGTCTCTAATACACTAGCAGTTATGGTGTTTACAATTGATTAGCAATTTAGCATATACAGCAGCTACACTGAGAGGGTTGGCCGTGGCTTTACTTCTCGCCCTGTGGATACATTTTACATGCAATTGCATTTTACGGTTCTTACAACCTGCATCACATCAGCCATATTAATTTTACACAATTGAGTTTTATGTTTCTGATCACATCACCCAACATATAAATAACAGTAAAATTTTAATAAATCCATATAATCATTTCTTCATAAATAATTTGTAGAATCTATACTTATTTTGATGGAGAGATTAGTAAACGTAGGGATTTCCCACCTGCATCGCATCAGCAAACAGATAAATAAGAGTAAAATCTAAATAAATCCTTGTCATTCTAGTGTTTGTAAGTCTTTAGAAAGTAAGTAATTTATCGAAGGTTCTAGTTTGGTCTTCTTGTATGGATTTCAATTTGTAAGTATTTATTTTCGAGTTCTAATACTGTGGTCTATTGCCTAAATGCACCTCACATCCTTCTATCGGTACAATACAAAGCCCTTAATTTGGTGTGAACTGCAATTCATGAGTATTCAGTTCCGGTTTCATTCGGAAAGATTTGGACTCTCCAAAGTAGCTATTGATTATGATGTTCAATAGATGGAACACCAATATTATTATTTACATTATTCGTTTTGTTCGGTAACTAGCGATCATGGGATTACATAGTTTGAGGTTCGCAGGGGACATTAGAGATTACAAATTTATCATTAGTCAAGGGGAAACAGTTACAAAAATGTCCAGAGAAGTCAAAAAATGTCCATTAGAGATTACATAGTTTGAGGTTCGCAGGGGACATTAGAGATTACAAATTTATCATTAGTCAAGGGGAAACAGTTACAAAAATGTCCAGAGAAGCCAAAAAAGATTAACAACTATCCTAATGCCTATGGGGCTTAGCAATACAAAATGCCCAATTCTACTATATTGCGTTATAGGCATATAGCAGGCAGAAAGCCAAGAGTAGAAACTTCTCTTATTCATCATCAGAGCTGTCTGTACGAGAGAGCTTAGCCATGTGAACAGTGATACTATTGAATTGCACAATCCCCAAAGCCTGCTTCAAGAATTCAACAGAGCTTCGCCATGCGATGCTGTCAAATTGCCCAATCCCCAGAGGCAGGTTCAAGAATTCAGCAGAGCTTAGCCATGTGATACTATCAGACTGCACAATCCCTAGAGCTTACTTTAAGAATTCAACACACCTCACCACTTTCTTACTTCAATGCTCTTCATTTTGTAGAATAGTTGAGAGCATGAAAGGTCTCCACGGTCTAGACACTAAGTTCTTGTGAATTATCAGTCCTTGAAATTGGAGGCATCCTAAAACCATGAACTGCTTTGTGTAGAACATTCTCCAGATTGCCAAGTAGATGTTTTCACACCACTTGTCACCAGCTTGTGAATGATCCTTTTCTTCTCACCCATGTTGAGGAGGACAACCACAAACATTGAATCAATGTTTGTGTTAATTTTGTAACGATGGTCGGAGACCATGAATTCCTCCCCAAGGAACCATTGAGCGTCAAATAGTAGGATGCCATCCCTCGCTTTCAGTACATGCTTCAATCGTAGCCCAATTATGCCCCCAGTCAAAGGCCATTTGCTTTTGCCCACTCAAAAATATAACACAAGTATCCATTATTCTTGTAAAACGAGGGAAAGAGAATCGAGGATGACACCTAAATAGACAACCTCCGTAGTTCTGAAATTATTAAGATTTGATGTTTAAGTGCTTATATCTTTTGTTTAGGGTTTGGCCATACATAGTGATTTATCTTTTATCCCACGCCCTCTTCAAATTTACCTTCACTATGGCACCTATTAGGGTTTGTTTATTAGATTATTTACATTTATTTATTTCAAATTATGACATGTTTTATCTTTAATATCGTATGAGACATCTATCCTTGATGCACAAGGACTTTTATGTTATGGATATGCATGTGCTTTCTACACAAGTATAGATCTATCGTGTACTACCTTTTGCTTCTTTTGTTGAGTTGATTAGTGCCTACCCTATGTTATTAGAGATGCTTTGTTCATTTGTTCACACTTCCCATGATGATCCCGTGCCTTAGATTCATGCTTTACATGAACTACCTTCTCTCATACATGGTGACGAGCATTGTTATGATCATTATTTTACATCCCATGTTGAGTTTATGGATACTTGTCCTTCACATTACCTTCACATAATAGTTGATGCCTTGATTATACTTTTTTAGCTTCTCATGTTGCTTTTATTGATACTTGATTGCTTTACACTAGATTGCATTAGGATACCTGATTGATACATGATGATTATGACGGCTCTAGTGATACAACCTTACACGTGAAATCTCATGCTTGTTAATTATTATGCACATAGATTATGACATTTTATTGATTAGTGAGTTTAGATTGTACATAAGTTCTAGAGTTTCACAGTGGTTTCATTCATCTTGCGTTTTGTACACTTTTTTTTCTAGTCCAACCAACACTTTTATTTCATATTTTTATTGACCTAATTCACAGGAGGATAGCAGGAATTTAGATATGGTGCCTCATACTTATCTTTTGATCCTAACCCATCTATATATATGAATTATGTATTTCTTGCAAGTACTTTTCATGTCCCTTGATTCACATGATTATAATCTTATGGGGCACACAAATTTGAGGTTAGAAAGAGGACAAGATGTTAATTTACCACCACCTAAATTACTTACTAGTGCACTTAAGTTACCTCTTGCACCTCAAACTTCATCCAAAATAAATGGGTATGATATCATTAATCAAATGCAATGTACTTAAGCCAAATTATCTCTATGAGAACTACTAAGACATCACTTTTTTATAAATATATCATGCAAAAGGTCGAGAAATATAAGTTACATTTCATACTAATACGTAACTAGTTACATTTTTTATGGTCTATTGACCATACAAAGAATCATGAGATATCATTTGATGATAAGAAATTCCACTCGACAAAGTACTTAAAGAAGCATTACCTCTGTATAGCATGGCCAAATGTCATAAAAGTAGCTATTAAATGATTCTTAGTTGATAATAGATATTGGGGATTGTTTAAATCAATTGAAAATAGAATTTCCCTTCATATGTCAATCAAATTCTACTAATAGAGGATTCAATAATATGCTACATCTTTATTGGGTACTATTATTATTCCAATCCAAGCTAAACCATATAAGTTCGATACATTATTCCATGTGATACCCAACAAATTAAATTGTAATGTCCTTAGGCATCCATGGTTGCATGCTATGTACACAGGTCCTTCTACATTGGATCAATGTGTTAGATATTGACATGAATAAAAAATACATATAGATCCTAAATCATATAATAATGTACTCAAATTGATACATCTAGCAATTGCATTACACAAAATGAACCCTATTTGCATGAAGAAAGAACAAAATAAATAACAAATTATTAAAACAATTAAAAAACTAAAAATACTCTATTCTAACTATTGCAAACCTCCATTTGAGAATATTGAAGCGATGTTTTCAAAATTTTGATGATATATGGGTGCTTGTTCCATCAGCATAACAACATTCTCTAGAAATTAAATTGGCAGTATTATTTTGCATTGAAAATTGGTTATTGAAAATGATGGATGAGAGCAATTTCATAGATTTTTAGAAGAAATAATGGACAATTGAGATTGATGATAGATGACGAGTTAACTTCACTATTTGCAGATTAATGAGTAAAGGTAGATTAGTTAACTAGATATTTATGAGGAAAATTGCATTTCGAACTCATGAGAGGACAATTATGAGTTTTATTAATTTATTTAGTGAATTTTTTGATGAGGAAATTACTAATTTGATTAAGAAGTTAACTCATGAGAGGATAATGATTAATTTTTTTATTTAGCTCATATTATGTAAATTATAAAGAATTATTTAATTAAATGATAATACTGGATGATAATGAATAATAATGATTAAATAATAATAATAGGATGATAATGATAATTAACAAAGAATTATTTTATTGTTTACATTTTTCCCCTCTTTAAGATGATGTTCAAAGTAAATATTGTTTCAAATAAAATAAAAGTAGCCAAGAAGAATGAATTAGAAGAGATGAAGAAAGTGATGATATGCCCTAGTTGGGTGGAAGTAATAATGGTAGATTAGGTACTGGAATGATGCCCCCTTGAGAGGTTATCTATTCAAAAACTGCATGGGTGAGGCCTCAAAAAGGTGGAAAATTATGGAAGAAAAATAGAGAGATGGATGTAAGAAACATAATAAGGAAAATAGATTTATTGTGATGATGTATGGGAGATTGATTATTTTTCAATTCTTTAGTTATGTTGATTTGAGGAGAGAAATATTTATTTAATATAGCAATGGCTATTGGACACTACGATATAAAAACCAAGGTGACAATGCATTTGATGCATGGACTAACTCAAAAAGAAAAGGTCACTTCCAAGTATATGTCATTGGGAATAATGATATGAAGGTTAATGATAATGTTGTGACGATATATTGCAAGGACTGTGATAGATGCAAACAAGCAAAAATGCATACAAGCAAGCAAAAATGCACAACAATACAAAGAAAAACATGATGTCGTTAGTCAAGCTGAAAATCGTTTGATTTCAATTATGATAAAAATGTTTTGGATGATAAGAACAATGCAAGGATTGTATTGTTAGCGATGAGAACATGAGGATTGTGAACAATTTATCCTGATGACTATATTTTGAGTAAAATGGATTGAGGTTTACATTGAGGTTGGGAACAAAACCAAGGGATGTTTCAAATGTCGCACTAGATTGGATACCATGACTATATGGGTTAAGATTATTGCATTTGGATGGACTAATTTTGGGATTGGCTGGATTGTGGGGGGATTTAGGATAGGTGGATTGAATTGGAGTATTGTGAAGAATATTTGGATTGCTTAGGATTGGAAGCTTGAAATTGATGACAAGGGAGAACCAAGTCTAGTAATAAGGATGAAAGGATAATGGGTTTCTTAGAGTATGGGAGGATGATTAGATGGGGGATATGAGACATGAGGGTTATTGGATGGAAGATAGAAGATAGGATTATTATTAGATGGGGGATTTATGTTGTGATCTCCAAGGACTATGCCACATAGTAAAACATGGTTTCTCCAATATGTAAGATTGGATAGTGCTATATAGGTGATGACATGATCTTAGATGGCATGTGGATAAACGATGGAGATGTCAAGAGTTTGCCAAATCATGTTTTAAGATTGTTAACCTAGTCCTTCCCAAGATAAAGGTGGGTAGGGAAGATAGATGGAAATGATGAGGGATGAATGGATAACTAGCAATGTCATGACAAAAGGTGTGATGGACAAGATAACTTACCCTAAGTGTAATGGTACACACACACTTGCTTTTACACACGATGCATGTTCACCAAGTTTTCATCATGGTACTTGTCCAAAACATCATAAAAATGGTTTTCACTATTGGACTAATTATTTCTT
>VDFB02042927.1:0-29450 GCA_007258455.2 Sequoia sempervirens
ATACTATCTTTCTTTGCATGGTACCGTAAACATTGCATTTGATTACGATGAGAATGTTTTCCTTGCATAATTTATGCTTGATCTTCCATGTCCAGGTTTGTTGAGGATCAAGGTAATTTAATATCAATTTGAAGTAGGGGAAACAAGACAATCGATAGAAAGGAATAATTTTTGGTATAATGTTATAAACAATTAGAAGTAACATGAAAAAGAATTCTAGGAATTTGCAAGAGATAACTTTGTGTGTTAAAATAACTTTGCACATAGATATATAACAATAAACTTTGTAAAAAAATTGTTTGAGTGAGGTTAGTCGTGTTTAAACATTGTGGTCTTGTGTGTAGAATTTCTTTTTGATTATAGGTAAAATAGGTTTTGAAGGGACCCCGAAACCCTTTACAAAATAAAATGTTGCTTCAGCAAATAATCAAAAACAAAGAAAGCAGCCAAAAGGAAGTCGAAAACTAGCAAAACATCCACCAGAAAGAGGCAAAGAAAATAGCACTCAACTAGAGATTCTTCAAGATGTATGCCGCTTCTAGGTCACTATCAATGATTTTTTGATGAACATTCATAACTTCCACTACCTCTTCAGCAATAATACCAACATTAGCATTCAATTTGGTTTTATTATGGGTTCTAGCTGAAGGACCCATCTCACTCACCACTTTTTGTTGTGCTCCAACACCAGCCATAACATCTTTCATACCAAAATTATCCCCCAACCAATTCCTAGCTTTCTTGTTCAACAAACACAAACCCTCAGCTTCATTACATATAGCATGCTTACTCACCTCAAGAACCTTCTCCAACTTTTGACTAACACACTCCAAAATTTCTTCGAGGACAGCAATTTTATGCTCATAGGAATTTTTCATTTCAATCATCTCATTAGCAATCATTTTAAGAGTATCAAAAAGCTAATTAACCTCAATTTGGACCTTCCTAACTTGAGCCTAAACATTAGGGCCCCTAGAGGAAGAAGGCTCATCAGCATTGTTATTCATAGCTCTAACCCTGACATTGGTAAAGTTCATCTCGTGGAAGACCCATTTAAAAAGCTTGAATAGGGTTAAGGAACCCTCTTTCGCCATGCCAAGAAAATCAGGCATATCTTCCCTCCTGATGTTGAAATCATCCCTGTCAACCACACTATCATCCTAGGAGTCACTGTTGGTAGTGTCATTATCCATGGCCACCTTCCTTTTCTAACCAGAAACAACATCACCTTCAGCTAAGTCCTGCTCCATCATCTAATCCTCAGCACCATGTGAATTACCATCATGCTCTTGTGCCTCCTTCCTCTTAGGATTCTTAGGAAAATTCCTCATCTTCAGCCCCTATTTTTTCATAAATTTAGAACTAGGGGAAACCCCCAACTGGACCCTTTAACCAGTATCCTCCTTGCTCGTATTACCCAAGACATCACCCTTTAGCTTCTTACCTCTCGTCCCCTTCAAAGAATTAGGCTTTTGGTTGAAGCAAGAACGTTCCACCTCCTCCTCACCGCCCATTTCATACTCATCATCCCTAGAGGTATTAGGAGGGCTTCTCTTTTTTCTTCTCTTGCCCTCAGAAATGACCAGAGATTCTGAATCAACATACATGAACGCTTTTGACCCAGGGGCATAATCTTCATCGTCAGACTCATCCTCTGACCCCGTAACATACTCAGAATCTTTCTTCTTCTTCCCAACATTAGAAATTTTGGGTTGATCAGGAATAATAAAGGACTTAAAATACTTAGAGATCAACAAAATTAAACCTTCATGAAGGATGGGTTCTTGGGGTTGTATTTGTGATCTCTTATACCATATTCCAAAGAAAGTAGTAAATAAAAAGGAAAAGACACCTTCCTTTTGTGCCTAAAATGATTAAGCAAAACAAAATGATACCTTGAGAGAACAGACAAATGACCATCAAAGGTGAAATACCTCATAATTTCCTATGCAACATCTCCCCATATAGCCTTGATTGAGGAGCGATAATAGCCTCCACATTTAGCCCACTCCAACTTCCACCTCTCATCATCTTTGAAGAATATATCTAGGGCCACACTGGATTCATCTATAGACTTTTCTACCATCACTCAACAATCCAGTGATTTTTGCTATGAGATCCTTCATAATGTTGAACTCCTTTTCCCCAATTTGCAACACACAATTCTTCCATCCTTCAAGAAACTCCTATGACGTCTTCAAATCATGGCCATGCAACTTCTCCATGTAGGGAGTCACTCCCCCAGCCTCCAAAAATCTCCAAACCTTCTCATTTCTTTTCACAATGTCACAGGAGATAGGCTCTATTCGATTTTGATCACCTCCCATTGTTGCAACAAGTAAGCACCCAAACAGAAAGAAAAACTTGCAAAGGAGATGAAGAAACCTCAAGAAATTACAGAGAAAAATTTAGCTTTCCAATTACCCACAATCTGTGTGGAAAAGATAGATGGCAGAGAGGAATTATGAACATTGAGTGCCTAGTCATTCGAGCCTCAAACCCATCAAAAAACCGCATTGCCTTACCTCTAAAGGATATACACCTCAGAAGGAAATGCCACGTCAAGAACATGTGAAAAAACCCCATCACTATAGGAACCCCCATCTCAACTCCTTTGTGAATCATGATGGATTATTGAACGTGCTTCAAGGGGAAGGGGATTGTGTTCTCCCCATTCCATATAATCATTCACCCCATAGTTAGCAAAAAAGTCAGGTAAACTATTTCCCTCTCTATAAAAATGGGAGATGAAACATTGGTCGAATGAACCCAATATATCTAAGGCATCAATGATTAGGGATTCCACCATCCAAGAGGGAGAAGAAAGCTTCCTAAGGTTATTGATAATATTGAGTGAATCACCCTCAACCCAAACCTTGTCATAACCTCTAAACTAAGCCAACTTCAAACCATGATAGGTTGTTGATGTGTGTGTAGAAGTTGTATAAACTACAGTAACTAATATAACATGTGAACGGGCTTGACCACTTCAATAACAATGCTTTGTATTTTTTTCACATAAAATGGTAACTTTGAAAGAATTTGCAATTTTAAGAATCACTCTTCCATATGAATTTTCTCACTCTAACTGAGTTCAAGATTTAAATTTTTGAATGCTAGAACAAAGATAAACCTTCAAAATAACTCTACTCCAAAAGATAACAAAAAAAAATTAAAAGAGCTCATAGAATAAATAAAACCATATAGAACAAAGCATCTAAAAGATGACTAAAATAACCTATACAACAATTAATCACTCCAAAAACTACTAGAGCTTCACTACCTATAGAAAGCTAAATACAATATAAATGAAATAAATTTAATCCTAATATATCCAATAAATAAACGAGGAATGTTTTATGTTTATAGCTATACATAACTTAAAGAAACATGAATCATTATTTCCAAATAATTATAAAAGATAACATTGTGTTAAGAAAAAATTGTTCACAATTCAACGTAAAAATATATTGTTTAATCATATATGTTTGATTGAGTATTCTAGAAAGTAAGAGTTATACAATATGCAAAATGATATAGTATTATAGATAGTAAGAGCTATACACAAATGTTAAACAGGCTTTATCACTGAAATTACAATGCTCTGTATTTCTTTCCCAGAAAAAGAAATCATTTTGATGGTCAGATAAAAAAAAATTGGTGACCAAGAACTTTATCTAGAACGTGTTTACCAGCATCAGACTCTGCTAGCAAAAGCTTAAAATCTTCAGTGGAAACACCCAACAAGACATTTGTGGGTCCTTCAAATGCACTGACTTTAAGAAGAGCACATGTTCCATCTTGCAAATCCACTTTTAACATGTAGCTAAAATCACATACAGAGAGATCAATAGAACACTTTGGGCATTGAAAAGTATTGGGGATCTTTTGTAAAACTTTTTTCTTGTATTTCTTATTGTCCGCCAATAGAGGGCAAGAAAGGTAATAAAAGTTTTCAAAGTGGGCTTTTGATATAGTTGCTTTTACACAGACATTTCTTTTCTCGAGAAATGTTGTATTGGTGATCAATGCAATGTCAATTGGATTTGCAAATTTGTTGGGAGAAAACCGATTGTTTGACAGGGAAAGGAAAGGATTTTCAATCCCTATAGTCGAATTTCATGCTTGTAACGTTGAGGCTTCCAAAAAATCTAGGTTTATCAAAATGTAGTTGGAAATATAGTATCAAGAGCTTTTCCACGCCATAAGGTTACATATCCAGATTTGATCAAAAGAATTGGAGGGGTTGGATGAAGAGCCAAGGTAGCCAA
Organism: Sequoia sempervirens; assembly: GCA_007258455.2. Taxonomy (NCBI): domain Eukaryota; kingdom Viridiplantae; phylum Streptophyta; class Pinopsida; order Cupressales; family Cupressaceae; genus Sequoia; species Sequoia sempervirens. The sequence continues at coordinate 4,272 of VDFB02042927.1, forward strand.
TTGTTTCCCTTCAACTTCACAATGACAACCCCAAAGTGTAACATCAATGGTCAAACATGGCACGTCTATGATTGTTGCAGTACATTTGATTGTTTCAATTCCATCTCTCTTACGGATGGTTGATGAAGGGGAGATAGATAGATGTATGCCAATAACATCTGCAAGGGAATTAATAGGAAATGAAAGCACAAAATATATGCTCTTGATGTTGAAGTTGTTTATGGGTATTATAGAGTCTACACATGTGGAAAGAGTTATTATTGATGAGCTATGGAGGAATATTTCATAAAGTTTTATGGAGCTACTATATTTTATATTAGCTACTTTTACATGACCATTTGAAATAACGTAGAGAATATCAGAGGTCGCAACATTGTAGAATTTGTCAACAAGCTCATTGAAGTAGGTAACATGTATTTTAGAGCCTTCTTTGTCAATGAAGTCAAAACCAAAAACTTTTCCTTCACGGCTAAAACTGTGAAAGTCATGGATTGGAGTTTTTGTTAATGTTCTACCCTCAATATACCAATGCTTATGGTATGGGGTCAAATTTTTTATGGGAATTATATCAAAAGGGGCAACATTTGGTTGTTGGGAAAGCTTATATCTTGTTGTAATAAACAATTGGTAGATTGAGAAGAACCCAATGGGCCCTAGGAGCTAGTAGATGGCATGGAACTTGTAGTTTGAAGAAGAGGAGTCAGAGTTTCAACAAGCGAGGCATTATTTGAAAGTATTTCCAAATTATTGATAATAATAGCCCTACAATGTAAAGACATAAATGATTAAGGAAAATCAGATGAATAAATGACGAATATAAAAAATAGAGTAGGTATGGACATACGTGTATTTGTTGAACACCTTGGTTGTATATTCTTTAAGACGGAAAATAGAGCAAGTGACTAAAGCCTCTTCTACAACTAGATCATTGAATTAGCTCGAAAGAAAAGTTGGATGAGTGTGGACACCATCAAAGAGTTATAGTCGGTATTTGACAGTTGTAGAATGAGACTATTGTATAGATTCTATAGATGTAACATGTAATGCATGTTCAAGACCAAACATGCTTGCAAGAATGTCTTCAATGGCATTTGGAGTTAAAGTTGACATTAGGAAGGTGAAAGTGAGTGGAAGATATTGGCCTGTGAGTAAATTTGGAGTGTGAGAATTAGTTTTTGCAAAAAGTAACATAAAGTTGTTTATTAATTTGAAGTTTGGTTTTAAAGGTAATAAACTAAAGAATAAAATGCAAATCTATATAAGTAAATTATCAAATAAAAGTTAAAGAAGGGAAATGCAGGTTGGAGAAAATACAACCCCATCATTTATGAAGCTTGTTACTTTGAATATTGTTTCAACATTTATTTTTTTGAAGCTAACATAATTGAAGAAAGGATTATGTATTACATAACAAGTGTACATGTTTTTCATACCAATGGTTTATGGGGGTGTTTAATTTTATGTAGGGCATACAGTACAAATTTTGCATGAAGGTTTCAATAATAGTACAATATTTGTTTACGTAATTTTGTTTTCATTTTTTGTCGTGTATTATGTAAGCATGAATTGAGAACTTGAGAATTACAAATATCAACATCTTTCAAATAGAAATAAATCATTTAATTAATAATATATGTGTAACTTATATGAATGACGAATGAAAAAACATCATTATGTACTATCATTTATTTTATTTTTTTATATTTAAGCATGAACTGAGAACTTGAGAATTGCAAATATCAAAAACTTTCAAATAGAAAGAATTAATTAAATTAATAATACACATTTAATTTATAAAGATGATGTTTGAAAAAACACCATGATAAACAAATATATGAAAAATAAGCATATTGTTTTGACAACAAACAGTACCAAAAAAAGGGCTTTTTTTTTTTGCGCTAGATAGTATATACATTGTTTAGATGTAGATGTTTTACCAAAAAAAGACACTACAAGTCTTTCAAGTTTCTTTACATTGCACACATACATAAGCATAGTTAAGGTATGCAAAAAACAACTAATAACCATCTACATAGGGCCGGCTTAACCGGCACACTCTAAGGGTACACCGCTTAGGTGGCTGGAGTGGGGTCCACTTAACCTTTTGTTTTCTGTTCCGTTTTCTGTTGCATTCCTCTCACTTTCCACGATGACAGTGACTGCGACGGTTAAGTTTGAATTTCAAATCTGAATTTGTATCTCTCACCTGCAACTAGGGGAAAGTACTTCTACCCGCGCATTTCCACTTCATTCAAAGACTTTGGGCGATATTTGGCTGGCGGTGTTGGTGGAGGGCATGTAGCATGGCCATCGATGAATTCATTTCTATGCAAACACAGTGCGACATGGAAATCTTGACAAAATCAAACAAATAAAGCGATTAAGGAAACAGAACAAGCGAGCATACAGGGGTGCCCTCTTCAAGTAGAGGGGGAATGAGCACAATGCCTCCTGCATCTTTGTTGGTGATTCCAAGAGAAGAAAAAGAGGGGCTTCCTGGTCCAATTTAGGTGGCTTGCGCATCCGCCATTGCATTTTTTGTGGGAGCACTGTTGCCTCTAATCTCTGGGGCCTTTATCATTGACTACATAACTAGGGTTAGCATACTAGCTAGGGTTTCGAGCTTGGTACTCACCATCTTTGGTGCGATTGGAGCTTACTTTGGTCACTCTGCTATTGTTAGAGGGAGTGCGAGTGTTGATTGGAGGATGGCTGGCCATGTTAGTCACCTACAGTTTGCTCATACTCTTTCGTGCTATAGCAAGATTTTAAGAACACCGCCAACTATTGCAAGAACTATTGTACTAAATATTGTTGGCTTTATTTTAGTTCCAGCAAGCCATGGATTTGACAGTCGTAATAAGCTTAGGTGCAGTATTTTTTGGCAAGTAAACAATGTTTAAATAACCATTTCCAAAAGTAATTCTCATCTCCAACTTGGTTGGAAGGAGATTCAGTGTTTCACGATTTCCAGACAGTTTAAGATGTTTTATGTTTTCAGAATTCTAATGCTTTCAAAAAAATTGATTGTGAAGTTTAATGCTGAGAGGTTGAACAATTTTTTATTTTTTTCAATAATAATTTATTGAATTGAAGAGTATATATTTCGATTCTTTTCCATTCATTTAATTTTACAATGCTCATGATTATGAACATGAAAATCTACGGTAAAAAAATCTATCTTAATTGTAACTGAATGGAGAGGTAAGGTAAAACTTCTATACTTGGTGTGAAGATATGAAGGATTTTTGAACGAACTACTTATTACATTATTAAAAAAACAAATCATAATACTTGCAGTAAAATTGAACAGCAAGCTAATTTGAATAATTAGAATAAAAAATTATATAAATAATATTTTTGATTTTTTAATTTCATTTTAAACTTTTTAAAATATTATTGATTCATATTTAAAAATAGTCATTATAATTCCATTCGTGAACTTATTTTAATCAATTCACCTTTCCTTTAAAAGAAGTATAATTATTTTTTAGAATAATATAAATCTATTTCATCAAATTCATAATTATTAAAAAATATAAATTCATTAATTCAAATTAAATAAAAAATAAAATAAAATAAACATAAAAAATATCAAAATTTAATCTTAATTTATTTAGTAAATATTTGAATGAAAATTTAGATTAGTGATAAAATTTATAGTTTTATTTGAGTTTCATTTATTTAAAATCTTATGAGAAAGTTGTGACTAAAAGTGTTTTCAGGTAATACATGTTTCTTTATAGTAAGTTGAAAGTTGTGCTATAAACATAAAAAATATCAAAATTTAATCTTAATTTATTTAGTAAATATTTGAATGAAAATTTAGATTAGTGATAAAATTTATAGTTTTATTTGAGTTTCATTTATTTAAAATCTTATGAGAAAGTTGTGACTAAAAGTGTTTTCAGGTAATACATGTTTCTTTATAGTAAGTTGAAAGTTGTGCTATAAACATAAAAAATATCAAAATTTAATCTTAATTTATTTAGTAAATATTTGAATGAAAATTTAGATTAGTGATAAAATTTATAGTTTTATTTGAGTTTCATTTATTTAAAATCTTATGAGAAAGTTGTGACTAAAAATGTTTTTAGGTAATACATGTTTATTTATAGTAAGTTGAAAGTGTTACAAAAGTTAAAGAAAAATATTTTTTTGGCAAATTCAAGTTAATTAAATAGATACATTAAAACAAAATATAAATTGATTTAGAGTAAACTAATGATAATTAGGTATGATAAACTAGAATAATTATAATTATTATTTAGATAAATAAACTATATATTAAGGATTTGCTTGTGTAATTGCATACCATTGATGCATTAGGATAAAATTTCAGTGCTCAATCACCTCACCAATATAAAAGACTCCCTTAAGTTACAAGTGGTTTCCAACCATAATTCTATCATAAAAATAGAAATAAGGTTCATAGGTAACGCATGAGAACTTAACAATTTCAATCTGGTTGTCATAAGGGTGGAATTGAAGCTCAACCAAAGCATAAAGGCTAAATAATTAACATAAGTGAAAGGAACAAGACTCAAGGGTGACAATGATATAGCTAAATGAAGGCATAAGATAGGATTGAATGAATTATAAACACAAAAGACACTAAAGTAGTACATAGAGCCACAAAAAAGATTACTACAAGAATGAGCACATGAATACACTCATTATCATCATATCCTCTAGAATCACACACAAGTGGCATTGTGCCTCTAAAAGTAGTTAGTGGTCATTACTATAAATATCCCAATGAACTTCAGATGCTATCATATTGCCCACTCCCTATGTTCTTGTGAGAGAGTCATATCATTTTTCTTAATCAGACCTTTCATTTCTCATGCATATGGTGTCATTAGTAACCAAATAAAAATTGAATGCCTAGAAATCCTACTATTATAATAGACTAATACATATTTGTGGGAAGTGAGTAGTCATCCAAATGTAGAAATTAATGTTGCAAGTGAATGAAGAGATTATGGTGAGAAGTGAATGCAGATACAAGGGAATGTGAATGTCCACTTACAATGCTTAATTCTACTTGGAAACTCCAATAGGCTAATAGGGATATCTCTTATCAATTTATGGGTAGTAATGTTTCAACGTGATATTTATAGGGAAATAAATTTAGTGACCTTCTAAATGAAATTTTATATAGAATCACTTTATGATCAAATAAGGGATGGTTAAGGACTAATAATCAAGGAAAGGCTACCATCATCTCTTTTTGCTATGTTATTCCTAGGAAAATATACCTTAAGGTTCCCACAAGGTACTTATAGAGAGATAATGTAAGTATAATTGACCTTGAGACCATGCTCACCCAATGAATATGAATTTATTGAGGATCTATGTACCTAAAATTCATAATGAAAACTTGTTGATTCAATGTTCAAAACCTCTTTTAAATAGGATAAAAATTTCATGCATGAAACTAATAGATAGTTTATTTATACAACCAATGACATATGTATTTTGATAAATTACCCATTTTTAATACATGTACATGTGAAACAACAATAGCAAGCCACTAAATGAATATCTTGAATTATGATTTATATTGATGTAATTTGAGCATGTAAGAATTGCAAAGTTAAATGAAATAATAATTATATTGCTAGTGTAGATTGATTTATTGCTTCTATTTATGAATTGATTTTTTTTGAGAGAGATGTAAACAAAAGATTGGTGACTCAATTAAAGTAAATTTTATGACATGAAACCATATGTAAAATTAAATTGATTGTTTATCAATCTTAAGGAACTTAAGAACAATTATGATTTTATCTTACAAGCACATACACATGATTTGTGCTACCCAAGTATATGCCATGAAACAAGGACTATTCATTAAGATTCAAATTATTGAATATACTATAATAATGCATAAAAATAAAACATAAAAAAATTTGTAGAATGTGATGCTAAGGTCCTTTGAGAAATCTTCTCAAAGGTTTTATAATCCCCACTATATTATCTAAGCATACCCATCATAAAAATAGAAAATATAACTATAGGAAAATAGTTGAATTGTGGATAGTAAAATTGAGACACATGGGTATATTCATTTCAGAACACCTTGTTTTATTTTTTTTCCAAGGGTGTACACAATAAATAATCCGATATAAGAGTGTAATTTACACATAGGTTTTCCCTCATTACTACATATGTGCAATGGATACTTAGCTCTCAAGTTTACAAAAAAATATATTCTCTCTCTATCGACAACTAACAAAACTCTTTTCCTTCTTCAAAAACACACATATATAGCTTTATAATATTTTTTATTGCATAAGGTTATGGACATTCTTATTTTACAAGTCAAAATACCATTAAAATCTTACTAATCAACACTCCATCTCATACATTTATATGTAACATGTGCATATGAAATAAAATACATATGATGTCATCCTTAAATCACACATGAGAGGGAAAATATCTTACACAACTATTCAAATAAATGATATTATAACACTTTTCATGCATATATTATATTTATTTCATTCCTCTATGGATAAAATCTACCTATATATACTGAGATTCTAAATTATATCTATATCTAGGCAATATTAAATGCTAACAAATATATATATTCACCTTAACAAAAAATGAATACATCTATGGAATAACTAGGTCTACACAATTTTTCTAGTGAAATGATAAAATAAGGCATAAACCTAGTTTTAGATGAGTAGTTCAAGCATATCAACAATTTCATGCAAGAATAGGTTTTCTTAGATTAAGAGAAACACTCTATATCCATAGAATCTATGAATTTATATCCCTTTAATATATGTATGATGTTTCAAAAAGCATAAGTTCATATATCTCCAAAAAACTATTACTTAGAATCCATGCTAAAATAAGATTTATTGTTAAAAAAAAATCATGCAAAATATAATAATTACAATGGTTTTAATGTTACCTTCCTCTTCGACGCATCTAACTTAATCACAAGAAAACCTCATAGCATGAAAAGGAAACCACAAGATATCATGGCATTTGGAAAATACAAAAAGCCCTTGGAAATAAGGGAGTAAGAGCACAAGTTAAGGTTGATTGTGAGATTCCAAAGGTAAACACTAAAAACTAATGTTAAATTTCACTCCTTTGTGTATATTAAAAATACTAGGTTTTGAGGTATTAATCTCAGTATCAAGTGAGTACAAAATTGATAAACTTGGAAGGTCCATGACCATGTTAAACAAGGAATGAACATGGAAAAAATGTAGGCTATATAAGATATAAACAAAAGATCAAGCTAGGAATACAAACAAGAAATGAAGACATTATTAGAGAATATTAACAATAAATAAATAATATAGACAAGAAATTAGAACATATACTTCTAAACTTTGAGGGGTTCAATTCAAGGAAGCCCGCTAAATTTTACATTATCAAAGCACACAAGACTATGGTTCATGGGATTTATTGCATCATAATCCATAGGTTTTTAACATATCATTTATCTAGGTTGATGACGTAAAAAACCATATAATATGAATTGAACCATACATAGAGATAACATGAATCCCTAGAACTATGACTATATTAGATTAGTAGTAAGAAAGGGATAAGGTCATGGCATGAGACACATGAAAGAGGTCTAAAGTTATATTTTGAAAGATGGAAACCATAATATTTGACATATAAAGTCTATTTTAAAGTTAGCTAGTATGGACTTAGGGTGAGACTTAAAATTTGAATCAAATCTATAATAGTAAACTAGCATATATCATTTGCACACTTGCAAATTCAATCCAATAATAAGAGCTAAGAAATTGAGAATGATAAAATATCTTAGTAAGGGTTAATTTTTATCTCTAAGATTCAATTATAGGAATATTATTTAATAAAATCACTAAAGGTCACTTGAAATAATGTGCTAGAACCATTTAGTCAAGGAAGTCATACAATTTAGTGTAAAACAAAGGATTTATTTGTTTAAGGTACACCTTTTTTATCCTTACATTTTTCCTACACATTTTTATTCTTTTGAATAAACATAAGTAATGATACCAATATAGAATAAGAGAAAATATAAACTTAAATTAAAGAAGAATAGCTAGAGCAATGTTATAGAGTGAACTTGTGAATTATGAATAAATATTAAGAATGATTGGTAAAAATATGCCCTTTTTTGTTTTATACATTTCTTAAAGTTGTACATAAAAATTAAGGAAAGAGGTAATCATTAGAAACATATAAATTTGATAACATGAGAATGTGTATATGTAAAATGATTGTAACCATTAGCTGATGAATATGAAGTACATATGATAAATTTTAAAAATGATGAATATGGAGCTCAATCCAAAGGACAATTAATTCCATCATCATTTACCCCCATTTAGAATATCATGATTGTGTGTAGTGTATGAAAAATGAATAAAAGTCTTGCCTCCAATAACAAGAAAAAAAATAGAACATCAAATAAATTATGTAAATAAGAAATAGAAATATTTATGAAATGGAACCACATGATGTATCATTTAAATTATTACCCCAATTTTAGAATTTTCCTTTCGATATCATGATATATGAGAATTATGACCCATAAAATTTTCTCTATTAATAAAGGTAAAGATTAAATGATAAAAAAATTTATGCAATATTTAAAGAACTTGTATTTTCTTTCTTGGGATATGTATATTGAGATATTTTCTTTGTAAAACTTGTCTCCCTTTATTTTTCCATGTTCCTTTATAATCATACCATCATATATTATTCCATTCATATAAATTTTTATATATACCTTACCTTTCTCTTCATTATGTGTATTACATGATGTGTTCTAGATGTATTTTTTTTTTTCTCATACAAAGATTACTTTTTGTTTCATGAAACTTTGTATAATCATCCCTATCATAATGAGGCCATAAAGATAACACACATCATAACCATTAATATACCCTCAACATTCATCAACTCCTTGTCAATAAAATCTTAAATTCTATCTTGAATTACATAAATCTAGTTATCAATGTCCATGATTTTAATGATTGTCATAAATATAGTGTGCCATAAAATCATTCAACACATGTATCTAGATATAATAATAAGATTAATATGCTACAACCTAATATGTTGGAATTGGAAATATTGTTTAAATATCATATACAGAGGATCTCACAATCTTGTAAACTTCCATTGATATCTTACTTATAGAGGAGTAATGTTTCAATGACCAATATTATTAAGATAATGAGTAACCTCATTTGCATGATGTTTCTCATATGGAATACTAGAATAGATATATGGTACTACAACTGAGATAGATGTATGGCATTACATTAAAATCATGTTTTGTTGAAAGATTACAATGATCCTATAAATGCTCATGAAACCTAAACAATATATATGAAAAAATACATAATTCATCAATGAGGTGTATTAGAAAATTATTTATATAAATAAAATAACAATAGAGCTTCTAAAACAAGGGTCTCCATAAATATGTGTTTTAGAAAATTTCCAAAGTTTTATATGAAAATAAAAGATAAAGTGAAAAAAATTAAAATATTTGTATGCAAATCTATGATAACCATTTGCATCACAACAAGATCCATTAATTGATGGATCTATAATAATAGGAACACTATAAAATCTAGTATTTGAAACACCATGGAATATATAAGCATGATAAATGTGTGTATTGCTATAATTTTGTAGCTAAGAAGTGTGATCATCGTTCACAACATCATGTGATAAAGAATGTAAGACATCATCACTAATGAAATAAGAATCATTGATATCATTATTAAATCAATCCTCTAGATACAAGGATGCTACACCATAATTAGTTATAATCATATCGTTACATGAGTGGTAAACCTTACATGAATCTATAGAAGTTAGGACTAAAATAATAGATGTAGAGAGCATATGATTAAAGTAATGTGTGTTGTAAGAAATATGAACTATACTATCATCATATGAAAAATATCCATTAATATCCATATAGATGTTCCACAATTAAGAATGAACCAACTCATATCATAAACAATTGGAGGGGTTCACATGTCAAGTTCATTGTTTTATATGTGAAGAACTAAAATATCCATACATAAACAATTTGGGATAAATAAATGCGATAAATAATTTATAATAAATAATTAACATTGGATATAGATATGTGATAAAAATATGTGCCTAATTAGATATGGGAGTATAATTAAATATAATTAATAAATGAGTACCTTGATATTGATGATAATAAGATGTTTTTAATGATGACAAATGATTTCTACCTACAGTTTGATGTTGAATTTATGATGAACAAATTGGAAAATTTATGAGCTATGATTTTATGACTTTGCATCAACCTAGGTCACTTTTGCACACTAGAAGTAATCTATACACAAATATATTTGGCATATTACTTTCAAAAATGAAAGTTGACAATGGATTCAACCTTAATTTTTGAAAAAAATTAGTACCTACAAGAAAAGATTCACCTTAGGTTTCTATACCTATATCAAAATTGTTGGTGTTGATTAACATCTTTTGGAGCTTCCAATGTATAGAATCTCTCTTTAAACAAGACTTGTTAATTGATTACTAATTTTGATAGACTTTGGAAATCAACAAGTAGCAAATGTAAATGACATTGTAATGATGAGGATAACTTGGAGAAAAAATAAAAGTGATATAATGAGCAAGTGTCAAACAAGGGTTATAGAACATGTTGGAAAATAGGCTAATACAATAACAATGTTTGATGTAAAGTGTAATAATGGTAGAGGTAAGATTGATTAGTTGTTTGTGATTCTAGAGGGTATGGTGATAATGAGTGTATTGATGTGTTCATTCTTGTAGTAACCTTTTTTGTGGCTCTATGTACTACTTTAGTGCCCTTTGTGTTTATAATTCATTCAATCCTATCTTATGCCTTCATTTAGCTATATCATTGTCACTCTTCTATCTTATTCCTTTCACTTATGTTAACTATTTAGCCTTTATGTTTTGGTTGAGCTTCAATTCCACCCTTATGACAACCGGATTGAAATTGTTAAGTCCTCATGTGTTACCTATGAACCTTATTTCTATTTTTATGATAGAATTATTGTTGAAAACCACTTGTAACTTAAGGGAGTCTTCTATATTGGTGAGGTGATTGTGCACTGAAATTTTATTCTAATGCATCAATGATATGCAATTACATGTATGCAAATCCTTAATATATAGTCTATTTATTTAAATAATAATTATAATTATTCTAGTTTATTGTACCTAATTATCATTAATTTACTCTAAATCAATTTATATTTTCTTTTAATGCATCTATTTAATTAACTTAAATTGAATTTACCAAAAAAATATTTTCCTTTAATTTTTGTAACACTTTCAGCGTACTATAAAGAAACATGTATTACCTAAAAACACTTTTACTCACAACTTTCTCATAAGATTTTAAATAGATGAAACTCAAATAAAATTATAAATTTTATTGCTTGTCTAAATTTTCATTCAAATATTTACTAAATAAATTAAGATTAAATTTTGATATTTTTTTATATTTATGTTTATTTTTATTTTTATTTAATTTGAATTAATAAATTTATATTTTTTTAATAATTATGAATTTGATGAAATAGACTTATATTATTCTAAAAAATAATTGTACTTCTTTTTCAGGAAAGGTGAATTGATTAAAATATTTTCCTAAACGGAATTATCAATGACTTTTTAAATATGAATCTATAATATTTTAAAAAGGTCAAAATGAAATTAAAAAATTAAAAAACATTATTTATATAATTTTTTATTCTAAATATTCAAATTAGCTCGCTGTTCAATTTTACTGCAATTATTATGATTTATTTTTTTAATAATGCAATAGTTCGTTTAAAAATCCTTTATAGAAGTTTTACCTTACCTCTCCATTTAGTTACAATTAAGATAGATTTTTTTACGTAGATTTTCATGTTCATAATCACGAGCACTGTGAAATTAAATGACTAGGAAAGAATCGAAATATATACTCTTCAATTCAATAAATTATTGAAAAAAATAAAAAATTGTTAAATCTCTCAGCATTAAACTTCACAATCAATTTGAAAGCATTACAATTATGAAAACATAAAACATCTTAAACTGTCTAGCAATCGTGAAACACTGAATCTCCTTCCAACCAAGTTTGAGATGAGAATTACTTTTGAAAATTTATTGCAACGTTCTCTACTCATGATTATTTAAACACTGTTCACCTGCGAAAAAAATACTGCACCTAAGCTTATTACGACTGTCAAATCCATGGCTTGCTAGAACTAAAATAAAGCCAACAATATTTAGTACAATAGTTCTTGCAGTAGTTGGCGGTGTAGTTGGCGGTGTTAAAATCCTGCTATAACGCGAAAGAGTATGAGCAAACCGTATGTGACTAATATGGCCAGCCATCCTCCAATCAGCACTCGCACACTCCCTCTAACAATAGCAGAGTGACCAAAGTAAGCTCCAATCGCACCAAAGATGGTGAGTAGCAAGCTTGAAACCCTAACTAGTGTGCTAACCCTAGTTATGTAGTCAATGATAAAGGCCCCAGAGATTAGAGGCAACAGTGCTCCCACAAAAAATGCAATGGCGGATGCACAAGCCACCTGAATTGGACTAGGAAGCCCCTCTTTTTCTTCTCTTGGAATCACCAACAGAGATGCAGGAGGCATTGTGCTCGTTCCCCCTCTACTTGAAGAGGGCACCCCTGTATGCTCGCCTGTTCAGTTCCCTTAATCGATTTATTCACTTGATTTTGTCAAGATTTCCACGTAGCACTGTGTTTGCATAGAGATGAATTCATCGATGGCCATGCTACATGCCCTCCACCAACACCACCAGCCCAAATATTGCCCAAATTCTTGAATGAAGTGGAAATGCGCGGGCAGAAGTACTTTCCCCTAGTTGCAGTTGGGAGATACAAATTCAAATTTGAAATTCAAACTTAACCGTCACAGTCACTGTTACTGTGGAAAGTGAGGAACGCAACGGAAAATGGAACAGAAAATAGAAGGCTAAGTTGACCCCACTCCAGCCACCGAACCGGTGTACCCTTAGAGTGTGTCGGTTAAGCCCGGCTGTCTACATATTGTGCAAGTAAATCTGAAATGCATCGAAGATAGCAGGGGTCGCAGCATTATTATAGTGCTGATCATATTTCAACTCTCTAAGGAAATTGCACAACCCCTCTAGTTTAGTGCAAGTGTATTGGAATGTTGACAATGTGTCTTGAAGTCTCTACATCCAACTCTTCGACAAGACTTGTTGTCTAACATGCAAGTTTAAATTTGTCAACGATAGCAACACACCTGTTGGACAATTGAAGTGAGATGTTGGACGTCTGTTTGAAGAGATGCAAGTTTATTTATAGTTGAAGATGACTCTGATATTGCAATTGTTGCATCCACTAGAATAAAGGGGCTTTGTTTTGTTTTGGTCGTGTCTCCACCAGTTAGTTGAATGATATGAGGATTATTTGGATGTGTAGCCATTGCCTAGCATGAGTGAATGAAAATTACGTATAAGTAGCAATCCAACATAAAAAGTAAGTATGTAAATGATTAAGCAAAGTAAATAAGAACTATGTATTATATGTTGTGGTAAAAGAGTATATGATTTAAAATAATTGTAAACCTGGAGAGGCACGAGGCACTAAGCAATGTAGAGGACAATTTTTTTTGTTGCAATGTATTGGATAAACTATAAGTACTCAATTACTATGAAATTTTCAATCATTTCTGTATAAAACAAACGTTTCATTTAAATATATAGCAAATCTGTGATATATTTATATTTAAGAGAATTGTAATTTATACTTGAGTTTTTAAAAACAAATGTATAATTATTTAAACACAAAATGAGAGGTGTTGATTCTTTGAAAGATGCTACTAATTAATTTTGGTGGGTGTTAATATATATTAAGACTCTCTTTTCTTGTGCTCAACAATGGTTGAATGAAGATTGTGGATGCAAATGCAACTAATCAAGAGGGTTAGAAAATGTTGAGAAACTTAAATGCATATAGACAGACATACACTGAAGTATATTCTTTGTAATATCCTTAATATCTAAAAACTACAGTTGCAAGGCGATTGTGCTAAATTGATATTTCTATTTGTGCAATAACATGTCCTAAATTGATTTGTTGACAAAATTCAGAGGCTTAGTTTTAGGAATGACTTTGCAAGACCGTGATTAAGAGTCAATGTCAGTCACCAGAAAAGGGTAAAATCCTAAAAGGTACGTCATGTATCAGTAAATAGATCTATATATTTTTAATGATGGAAGAAATGATTGATAGTTTTAAAATTGGTCCTACAGTTTTCATAGGGGTAAGATCCTTATCCTACCACCTACCATAGACAATCAGCAGGTTTAGTGATTCTTTAGGCAAGAATCATGGTAGTTTCAGATGAACGACATCATCCAGAATATATATCTACCATAGAGAACAAACCAGCCTAATCTAAGAAGAATATTTTGGTCAGCACCTATTTCCTAGCCAATAGACGAAACCAGTTTCTTGACTCTGTAAACCTCCAAGAAATTCACTGAGTCTTAAGAAGAGTGAGCCACAGTGAGTCCAGGGGACTTGGCTCTGGAGACTTACTCAACCAAAAGAGTATATGTAAACAAAGAATCTACTACTTATGCCTGCAAAATATTTCTTGCTCCAGTTTTAACATCTAAATGCCTTTTATGATTTTATCTATTATGTCTATATTACGAATTTGGCTAGAAATGAAAGTGTTTCCAAGTATGAACAGTACTAGAATCAGGTATGGATCTAAATTTCCTATGAAATTGGGCAGGGTTCAGATTTGAGCAGTTGGAATTGTGTGGAAATGATGCAGGGTGTACCCAAGCAATTTTAGGATGGACGTGGTGATTTTAAACTGTTCCTAGATCAATTCCAATGTCGAATGAATTTTTCAAGTCAAGTTTTATACCTTTTGACTGGAGAAACCCTAAATGACTACCCCAAACACCAAATAACCAGCATGTTACGCATTTGGTGTGTTTAACGGCTTGCAGAAACAAGAAAAAAGGTATTTCATGCATTGAACAAGTTGCAGCAACTGTGAACGGGTAAATGAATTATGGCAGAAAACAGTCAAGGAGTTCGTCTGCAGCAAACTGTCAACTTCTCAACAGTCAGCAATAAGTTATTACTTAGCAACACAACTCATGATTCTGATCGCTGATTATGTTCCAGTGCTGGAATGATGGTCATGGAGCTGGAAGAAGAGGTTCAAGGATGTACTTACAAATAACAATTTACAACAAAATTCTACTAACACCACTTTTGAAACTAAGCCCTTGATCCCTTTCTTTTCCTTTTAAAAACCATAATCAGTGCTATTAGTATTTAAACAATACAAACTATAATTAATTGCTTGCTTCTGTTGAATCATTGCTTATCTCAGTTTATTTGTAGAGGAACACAAGGCTTGTCAAATAGAAATATAAGGGGAGAGAGAGAGAAAGAGATGGCCGAACTTAGCGATGGGGTGGAGGCATCCGGATGCTACACCGGAAGAGTTGATGGTGTGTGTGAGGGGATTTGTGAATGTGTTGATACTCACTGCTGGCTATCAGTCCACTGGCCATCCCGCCTTATGGGATTCCCAATCTATCCACAGAGCTCTTCAGTGATCGCTTTTCTTTCAAGCTGAGTCACTCTGTTTCTATTGGTATTAGAAACTCTTTGCTCACTCAACTCTTATAAAATAGTTTTACCTCTATGAATTGCCTCCTCTGCAGTTGACATGACATGATTAAGAATGATAATAAGGTTGAGGAACCGCTGAAGATGCAGCAATCGAGGAAAAAGAATGATTAGGAGGATTCTTCTTATTTCATATGCAGGGTATTCTATTGCAGGCTATAGAATTACAAGGTAATGGGTATGGAATGATGTCAAGTTTCTGCTGACCTTTACTCAAGTTGGTGTCTTCAAACTATGGATGAAAGTATCATCTCACTGCAAACAAGACAAGACAGTGAGAATATGACGAACTGCAGCTGCAAAGTAACTCCAAACCAACAACAAGAAACTGAATCTTAAAGCGCATCACATACAAAAGGAATGCAGAGATAAATGAATACCTTGTTAACTGAAGAGATAAGCAGGTGATTCCCACACCAACCACGATGGCAACTATCAAGAACTCTATCTTCAACAACTCTTGATTTCAACAACGATCAATTGTGCAATGAAAATCCCATGAGAAAGGATAGATAAGTATGAAGGAAATATCTGATACAAACGAGTGTGGCAGTGAAAGTATCGTATGCAGTTTAGGTGAGATTGAAGGCAACAGTTAATACCATTTAATTTGCAAGATAACTCTCCTTTCTTCTCCAACGGCGTGCAAATACATGACTGACAGGTAAAAAAGGCAAAATGAAAGTGTTGACTCCAACGATGACAATCACTCAAATCGTCTGGCATGCCCCATCTCTAATTTTACACCGTCGATAGACAAAATAAGGTTGGTAAAGCTCATTGAGGGACACCTTCGGTGTAATAAAATAACTTTTAAGAATATAAAATGACTTTGATAGAATTTTTTAGATAGATGTATTTAAGATACATATACTAGTTTACATTATGTTGAAAATGTTATTTTTATATATTTTTATTTTATATTTATTTAACAGATGTTAAATATACATATATATAAAAGGAATCATGTTCTCAAATGATCCAGATTTAAAGTCTGGATAACAAGAATCACTACTACATTAAGGAAATCTCTTAAATGTTCTTCAACCCAGAAAACAAGTCCATTAAAATAACAATCAAAAATTAAAAACTGAATATTTATCATATTAGTGGTTATTAAATGATGGAGAAAAGGGACATTCAAACTATAATAAAGAGCTGATAAAAAAGACACCAAATATAAAGGAGGTTAATAGCTCAACAGTAGAGCACCCTAGCATGTAAATGGGCATTCCGAAATCTAAATCCTAATCAGTCTGCAGTAAATAACATATAATTTGATGGAGAAAAGAGACATTCAAACTATAATAAAGAGCTGATAAAAAAGACACCAAATATAAAGGAGGTTAATAGCTCAACATTAGAGCACCCTAGCATGTAAATGGGTGTTCCGAAATCTAAGTCCTAATCAGTCTGCAGAAAATAACATATCATTTGAGCCAAATTTAGAAGTCCATAACACTAACCATAGCTGTAGGGTTGGTTGGAGAAATAAGTAAAAAGAAGCCTACCAAAATACTTTGTAAATGGGAGTTCCGAAATCTAAATCCTAATCAGTCTGCAGAAAATAACATTATCATTTGAGCCAAATTTAGAAGTCCATAACACTAACCATGGCTCTAAGGGTAATTGCCTAATTGGAGAAATAAGCAAAAAGAAGCCTGCCAAAATACTTCAGTCACAATGGAACCAGTAGCTCACAGAGGATGCTGGTAATTCAGTGGTAAACTGAAAGGATGAATGGATTGTGACCCCTGTGACTTTGTCGAAATAGATACCTCTCAATCCTTGGCTCTCAACAAAAGAAGTATCAGCATAGGCTCATAATCATGGATGATATACAATCCTCCATTTAAAAAAATACTGTTAAGCCTCATTTATATCCTTCCACATTGCAGTTGTTTGATAACACTACTAGAGATTTTTTATCTTTTTTCCAGAGAGACTGTTAAACAATTAAATTTATTTTATATAACTGTTGGTGATTTAAATATAAAAGGGTGGCCATTTTTATTTTATGAGTATTAAAAAAATAAAATAATAATAATATAATAAATGTTAAATGGGTATACAGGATACACAATTTGGATTTTTAGAGATCTATTTTCGCATGGCATTCTTGGTAGCATTACAATTTTTTCTTTTATTTAGAATTTAACCAAAATGACCAAAAGCTTCAGTAACAAGTAAAAGTTCATGGGCAGCCTCAGATATGGATCATCATATGTGCATCACCTTGTGAACCCTGAGGTGGGGACATCGTGAAATATGAGATGGATTTGATACCGGTGCTCCCTACTTCAGGCTCCATTGCTGGCATCTTCGATGCTACAGCTGTAGCTAAAAATGGAGTGTGGACAAAGGCTTGAAAGATATACAGGGATGGCATTGAAAATATGCACCTTAGTGCCTTTGGGCAGTTTATTAGTAACAATGGAGATCTCTTATCTGCCTCTCAGATTGAGAGCCCCTTTATATTTGGAGAAGGGATAATGCATATTATGCATCAAGTACTGCAATATCTTTTTATAATTAATATAATGGGAGCTGCCCCCTTTGGCAGCACTTGCTGATCAAAAAATAAATAGAAACAAGCAAAAGTTCATGGTTTATAGGAAAGGAGAACTGTATTGATCAACAGCTTTAACATATTTGGTTATCAGGAAAAGCGGTCTACAATTTTGCAAGTAAAAAATAGTACATTTAGGCACCAAAATTTCTCTCTGAAAATTATGTTTTATAGTGACAATTAGCCTCGAATAGAATGTGTCTAGTTCAAACAAAATTTCAATGTTAGTAAACAAGATAAAATCAAATCTACTAAATCCCAGAACCAATTATCAGTTTAAACAGACAGAAATTTATGTTTTCTATCTAAAAAATCTTGCTAAGTCTAATCCTGAATCAACCAGGCCTTCTGCATGTTTGGAAACACAGTAACTAATTACCTGAAGAAAATGCAGTAGTTTATTAAAATTATTCCACGTCCTTACATTCACAGTTCAAGTATTCTGTAACAATATGACGAGGAACATAAACAAGGTTCCATTGCGTGTCATTTTAATCTTATGGGCACAAGGTTCACAATTTGTGAATGAATTTGAATACAAGTGGGAAAAGCAAACTGAATTCATTTTTTATAAAAGCCTTCAGAAAACTAACAAATATAAACAGTTTAAGAAAACATGAAACCGTGCCAGAAAGGTTTCTCGGAGAATTAATTCTTTCACCAAAATAGATTTTAAACATCAGTAAAATAATTCAACAGGAAATTGACATTGTCAACAAACGCTTTATGAGCCCTTATGTTTTTATGATCATGATGTTCAAAATAAAGCATGTCGAATAAAAAATAATTAACCATAAACAATTTCAATGGACAAAAATCCAACATGAATATATTTCACTGCTTGAAATAAGATAGCAAAAATCTTCTCAAACTCCAAACTTCAGTTTTATGTCCCTGCTTTACGACGTGCAACACGAGCAACAAAACCAGCCTTGATGGGTGCCACAGAACGTGAGCATCCACACTGCAGAGACATAATTAACAAAAGAAATCAAAAATAAGCTTGCTTCTTTTGTCATATTTGATCTTTTATAAAATTTGAAGTGATCACAAAAAGGAGATCCACTCACAAAAAGCTCTGTAACTACAATACCAAAATTATAGTGACTGGTTAACAACTCACAAATACACTTTGACTGAAATTAGATTGCATTAAAGTGAAATAGATGCATAATCAAATAATCAGAATAAACTCTTTTCCTTCACACATATCAAAGTAGCATTGCGATGGTGAAAAAGAAGTTTTGGTGCAATTATTTTGCTATCGGTGAAGTGCAACCTACTCCCCATCCTTCTCCCCCTCTCCCTTCCCCAACAAGATTGTTGTCATGCCCCCAAAATTGTAACACTAAGATATAAAGCATTGAAATGCAAATAAATAAATAAAATACATATTAATAATATAAAAAGAAATATTAGCAATTTAATATTATTATAATTATAATTATCAAATATAATAATATAAACATTAGCAATACAAAATAAAACAATTTGATATTATTATGATTATAATTATTATAATATAATAATAGAAATATACATATGAAACTAATATAAAAATAGTATGTTAAGCAGCAGCAATTCCATGAAGAAGGAAACAGAAATTAAGAGGCTTCCCATCCTACTTAGGCTGACTCCTCCAGTATTATTGCCACCGTGAGAAACTAAAAAGGAATTAAACTTATATTTTCAGGCCAACTCCTTGCCAACCTGGCCGACTACAGAAAATGATTTAAATTATGTTTGGGGCCAATTTTTAGCACCCAAAGTTTGCATGGGAAAAAGGATATAAAGCTAGCGATGAGTCTTAAGGAACAGACAAGGAATGAGAAGGCAGCAATGAAGTTAAAGAATCGCTGCCCAAGTCTAATTAATAATAATC
This sequence comes from Sequoia sempervirens, assembly GCA_007258455.2. Taxonomy (NCBI): domain Eukaryota; kingdom Viridiplantae; phylum Streptophyta; class Pinopsida; order Cupressales; family Cupressaceae; genus Sequoia; species Sequoia sempervirens. Next base: position 24,453 of record VDFB02042927.1, read on the forward strand.
AAAAACAAAGAGACGCCTCCCTTGCAGACGTCATCCCCTTTGGGAGAAAACACATCTTTTCAATAAAGAGACATGGAGGTAAGTGGTATAAAAAGGGAAGAAAGGAAGCATGTGGAGATATAGATCGGCATTGAGGAAAACAACAAAAATATAATCAGTAATTGGAAATCTGGATGATACAGCAGATTGAGAAAAGGAATAAATATATTGGATTAAATTATTGGCAGGAATATATTTGGGGAAGAAAAATTAAATATAATTATTAATATAAATAAACACACACACACACATACATATATATATGTATTATACAGTTCTGCAATAATGATGCTTGCAGCAATTATTGAGCCTTATAAGTAATTATGATTCTTTAATATAAATGTGGATAATAGATTCTGATTCGTTTGATTTACACTAAGCAATCATGTGGAGAAGAGGAAATGAAAGGAAGGAGAGCAAATACGAGAATGCCATCTAAGTAGACCACCACATGCTGGATGTCCAATGTGCCTGCCACTTGTGGCCAAGAGGGTGAGTAACTGCTCTTGGGCTATGATAGGAGTATTTCTGGGCACCCTATCACGATTTCCTTCCCAACCTCTACGATGGTTGATTGTTGGAGAAATCACAAGTCATAAGAGGATGAATAAGAATAATAGGAGTTGTAATTCATATTTGCTTTATCAATCTAAATTATTAAGGCCTCTATAATTTGTTTGTGGGAAGAATAGCTGGAAGTACATGATTGAGGGGGAGAGATTCCTTGCTAAGCAGGAAAGACTCCTAGCACTCTCTTGAGGTTCCTTCTCTAATCTTCCCCAATGACGGATTATTGAGGGGATAATAATTCAGAATCAGCATTGTGAGTTACTCATCTAGATCAATATATATATGTCAAATAATGATCAACTAATTATATTATATTATGAATCATTGATTAAACTAGAGTCTATCAGAAGTTGTAATTTAATAAAATATGTCTCCTACTTGGAAATTGTGATTTTAGGGCAGAATTCTAAGTATACCAAATAGGGGACATTACAATTGTTTCCAACAATCCATGGGGAAATAATAGTATGATACAGAAGCATTTTTCAAAGTTGTTTTGTTAATGATTACATACAGCTTCGATATAATACTCCAGCTTAATAAATTAAATGATAGCCAAGAGGCTATTTAATTTATACTTGGCACGAGTTTTGAAGAAGTTATTTAATGAAGACTTGTATGAGGCCGACCTCATTCATACTTTCTTTGATTTTCTCTCTTTGGCGCAATCCTCTAGATGGCCACTTATAATTTGTAAAGACTTGCTCTTGTTTGAGGCCGACATGATAATTGTGAAAGGTTGCGTCTCCCTCTTCACTTTGTATATATATTTCCTCCTTGCTCTCATTCGGACACATATCAATTAAGTTCTACATATTCACTTCTGTCATATGTGAGTTACTCTTCAAAGCAGTTCGGCATCATTGAAGTCTGAGTTCAGTCCATCTGGAGAGAGCAGTATATTTCTGTGTGGGTGCATCAGTCTGTGATGCTTGTTATTAGCCATCATATTGGCTCATTGTAAAGGCAAACATTATTGTGTTCATTCAATATATAAGAGATTTATTGGTGCTGGGTTTTTCTCCCTCAAGAGGAGGGTTTTCCCAGATCTGCTGTGTTATTGTCTGTTTTGAATTAATTTTCTGTACATTAAATCTGATCATAAAAATTTACCGTTTTACAACACACCATTCAAATGTGAACACAAAGACATAAGATATAGAACATAGTCTGAACATTTTACTTACAAAAAAATAAATTAGCCTAGCACAACATTTAATTACTAATGTGGAAAGACATGAGAGGGTGGAATACAAACCCCTTGTGAATTCACAACAGTGGAAAGCAAACTCTATTCAAGAAAATGACACCATGCAAGATTGAATTTTCACAATAAATATTGAGCTTTTACTTAAATCACTGACGTGAATGTCACTCAAAAATATAGATTAAAAGCCACATATAATATTCCTCACATATTGGCGTCTTGAACTATTTGGAAATACCCACAAAACATGGTATTAAGTTACCTGTTCACAGCGAAGGAAGAAAAGCCGATTTTCCTTTGAAAGGATGGTATCAGGACTCTTACAACCATTGCATATCACATATTCATCTGCAAGGCAAAAGACTCAAATTAGTAAACAATCAGTGCAAAAAATGGAACCCCTACAAATCCTCCCAATAATCTTACCTAATACCGTCCCTCCACATCTCCCTCAAACAAAAACAAAATGGTTTGTACATATTTTCTCTACAATGGTTTGCTCCAATATAAACTTGCTCATCTTTTCGCTATTTAAACAAAAATGCAAAATTGAACTTCAGGATATTTAAAAAGCCAATTAGATCATAAACAGTAATCCTAGAGTCATCTACGTACCAAATTGCAAAAACCACCATGCTTAAACATTGCCGATCAATATCTTCCACATGTACTAATTTGCTGTTTGAATGTAATAAGTTTAGCTACCTCATCCTCATCGTTAACATAATCTATCAACAGGATTTTGCTACTTTCTTCAATATGTGATTAAACATTATGTAATCCATCAAGGTCAAGACATGGCATTTCCTTTTCTAACAGAAAACTTGTTATATTCAGAACTATTATGTCTTGTAGGCACTAGAGCACCCTGAGATTAGATTCTCAAACATTTTCAAACATGCAGGACTATACTTCCTATTATAATCAAACCACCAATTTCAGGCTCAATCTTATACCTCCACTTTAACAAGTAGCTTAAATAGATCATTTGAACACTTGAGGGCATTATATTACTGAAGTTGACATCAATGCATATGTGACGACTGAATTCTAACAACAGGTGAAACAACAAGCAGCACCTAACAAGAGACTAGACACAAAAGTCTGGAAAACAGCCAAGCACATTATATAAGCTTAACACAAATGATAATCTGATATAGGTAAAAACAAACCTCATTATTATCCAAGCAGATACTATTTCAACAATAAAAATTGCACACTTTTTCAGACACCTGTAGTGAAACATCAATTCCCTCATAAAATAGTGCATGTCTCTAGATATCTCTCTGGCATAGAGCCATACAAATGCATCAACTATGCCAAAATGAGTACAAGAATACGAGACCAGCAGAAGACTCTGGTAAGGTCAATGTACATTATTTATGATAACTAAACTTAGGAACCGCTCACTCGTTGAGGAATCAATGCAATCATGGTAGTACTCAGCATATCAAGTCCAGCAATTTGCTAACTCCAAGTTCTATAAATATATATGTTGACATATATGTAAAACTTTGATTAAACAATTTGTGGGAATAAATACCAGATGCTGAGGAATGGTATAAGCAAGAATCTCTTATATTCATGAATTTCTCTTTTAGGTAAAGGAACAAGCAGGTAAAAGGCATTTCACATTATTTAAATTTTAGAAAAAGAAAAACTTATGAAGAAAACTGAATACAATAAAGGATTTAATTTTAATGCAAGAAAATTAAGAATTAAAAGAAGTGACCAGCATTTAACAGTTTATCAATATCTAAAAAAAATTGAAGTTCCTCATTTACTTCAGTAGATAGAATGTTTCTTTTTCCTTTATTACAGGAGGAAAAACACATACTGATATATCTTCGCAGAATTCCCTCAAAATTCTTTGGAGCAAATCTTCCCTTGATAACTAGACGCTGCTGTCCATCAAGAGAACCACTAGTCCCCATTTCTGCAAGCAAGAAAGTCATAACATGCTCTGGCTGTCTATGCATCCTGTAAACAAACAAAACAGAAGAAAGAATAGGAAATTTGAGTATAGCAAATACACAATCAAACCAAATAAATATACAAAACAATAATAACACCATAGAAATAAAACTTCACACTTTATTCACACACCAAAGTATGCATGTACAATTTGATCTCCAAAAAGTACATTTTTAATAACCAGAGAGAATAAACAAGAGAGATCCCTTTCCAATCATAATATATACAGATGTTGACTAAGATGCTGTGCTGATTGGACAAATATCTGAAAAGTGAAAACCACTTGTACCAAACACACCAGTCACTACCATTATTAAATTATTAATCTCATTAACTAATAGAATCCATACAAACACATACTCAGTCGGAAATACAGCATGCCAAAGTACTTTTCTACTTGAGTATGCCAAGAGAAGACATAATAGAACTCTATGTTTATTGACAATATTAAAACAAACGTTGCAATGTGCACATCAGTGATCACTGATTACAAATTATTGTGTGGATAAAACATTAGATTAATCAGTGAAATAGGACTTCAAAGTTGTTCAAACAAATTGAGATTATTAAAAAAAAAATTCCATTTCATGCACCTTTAGGTGATAAATAAAGTCTCAAACTGCTATCTGGAGCCTCAGTGGTATGATATATTAAAGAATTAAATCTTCTAATATTTTGAAAGACTATGGATACAAGTGTAATGCATCCTCAGATTAGCATCAACTTATGATCTAAAGCCAAATATTAAATGAAATGAACTTGGCATGGATAGGTAACAAGAACATGTGGTTTAATGGTATAAGCACATTTCAATCAAATATATATGAGATGAGTGATGTGTTGTCTGTATCAATAGATGGATGATGCAGAAATATAAGGATGATCTGGTGATTGACAATACCAGTAATCTATGGTGGATGAGTGAGACTAATCATCTATCCCTTCTGGATGAATTAGTGAGACCAGACATCAACCATATTCTCTAACCTCTATCATCTATCACATAATGACACGGGTAAATCACGCAGGATTACAAAATGCCGACTTCAGGTAACCATTATGATACAACATCAATGATATCAGCCATTCAATTCATTATGTTCTGTTATAATCACATATAGAATATTGATATCCATCAATCAAGTAACTAATCCAATTCACTACCAGAACAAATACAATTCCCCTCCCCCCAACGCAACCCCGCACCC